>PVKA01017072.1:0-19270 GCA_004027165.1 Ctenomys sociabilis
AGGATCTATATAGGATCTCATTGCATAGATCACACTGTAGTGATCCTCCTATTTACAGTGCTGGGATTACAGCTGTGCACCAGTATGCCCAGTCTCAATGGACATCTCAGTGCATGCACCCTGTGAGTGGTCCAGCATGGCAAGCCTGGGTATCAAACTCCCAGCCCCTGTGTCTACCTAAGCAGGCACTTTAATCCACTGAGCTATTTGTCTTGTCCGTTATCCTTAGTCTTAAGGGTAAAATCTATTCTTAAATTATATATCTTCTAGAGTTTCTAAACAAAATTGCAGTATTTACTAATTCCTTCTGGCTTCAAGGAATTTATCATTAGTTTTGATTCATCATTACTGAGATATTGAAATCTTTCCTTTGAGCAGTTACTTTTTTCTTGGGTTCATGGATCTTGCCCTGAACATGCCTAATTCCAGGGTGTCTAGGATTTGAAGAGAAGTATTATGTAGATTTTGAAGCAGTTTACCTCTGCTGCCCCACCATTCTTAACTTTGGAATTTTCCTCCTTTCCTCCTTTCAAAAAGAAGCCTCAGAGTATAAGTTCTTACTTCTCACTCAAAACTGCTACTCTCTTGTCTAAGCTCTGTACATTGTGCATCATACAAAATGGGGAAAAACCTTACTGGAAAAGTCACACAGATGTAGAGATGTTATATTGGCATTCCTTCCTTCAAACTCACTGTCCCCTTTTTCCCTATTTCAGGTCCTTCTGTAGTATCCTCAATATTCTGGTGTTTTACTCAGAATGTACCATTGTTATCGAGAGGAGTGTTATCTTATTTAAAGTATGCTACTGCTTGTAAAATCAGGAGTTAGTAGACAAGTTTTTTTCTTACTGTAGTACAGGGTCTACAGGGTCTTACTACATAGACTGGACTTGTAGCGAGCCTCCTGATTTCAGCCTTCCAAGGGCTGGGATTATAGGTGCACACCACACCCAGTCTCAATCACCTGGCACAGCGGTTGATGGGGGCTATCAAACCCTGTTCCCTTTGAAGAAGTATTTTTAAATGGAAAAAGAAAACTATGATTTCTAAGAAATTATTGATTTTTTGAATTATATATAGCCACATTTTAAAAATGAAATTTTAAAAATATCTGGAATGAGAAAATAATTAGATAATATTCTAAATAACTTCTAGCGCTTTAATAAAACTAAAATTTGGGACTGTGGTAAATATGAAAATTTACTGCTTAGATCTCTTGCTTCAGCGAAGATAATTAACTGATGGGCCATGGCTCCTCACTAATTTCTATAGGCAATGACTGCATAGATTAGGGTTTTTAATTCAAGTCTTTTCTCATGAAATCCAGTACTGCTTTAGTGGAATAGTTTGACACAGGGACTCCTTATCAGTAGGGCTGAAATAGTGTTAGGACTGTAGTGTGAAACTTCCTATGCAGAGCGCCTTCATTTCTTGCATCTATCCAAGGTAGATTTCCATCATAGTTTGAAAGTTCTCTTATCTTATCTTGATCCCTCTTTGCCTTTTATAAGTAATCATAGCATTAGATTTCTTTCAAAGATTCAAACTAACAAGTAAATATAAAACTATTGACAGAAAATGGGCCAAAATGATTTTTAAAAAGAAAAGCAATATTTTTATAGAATCTCAAATAATATATGTACCTATTTTCCTTCTTCATGAAGTAAAGATTATATCCCTCCTCTCGTGTGCTTTGATAACAACCTTTAATGAATAGAATCATATTTTTTAACTCAACTATTTCATATTCCCACTCCTACCATGGAGAAATCTTTTTAGACATATTTTTCCTGAGATCTTCCGTGCTCCTAATGAAATATTAATATCTCAAATACATTGTATAACTGTTTATGTGCTATGTGTGTTGCATATGTCAAAAGAGAGATTTTTTTTGTTCTCTGAGCCAGGTCTCCCCATAGGGTTTTAATAATCCATACAGAGAATTCATGGAATAGTGTGTAGAAAATTAAAATGCCTAACTTACAGTAGAAAACAGTTGTCAAGTTAACCAAATGATCAGAATTACCATCACTAACCATGAGTCGTATTACTACTATATACTACTAGCATGATGCAAAGAGAGGGATATTTTTTCCTTTGTTATAGCCTTTCCATGTGTTTAGTATTGTTTTTGTTTTGTTTTGTTTTGTTTTGTATTTCAGGGAAAGGTCTGCAGGGTGTTCAGGGTCTTGCTACTAAATCGGACTCTAGTGATCCACCTGTTTACAGCCTCCCAAGAGCTGGGATTACAGGCATGCTCCACCAAACCCAGTCTCAGTTTTTGTCTCAGTGCACCCAGGGTCAGGGTTGGCACAGCAGGCCCAGGGATTGAAACCCTGCCCCTGTGCCTGCTTGCAGGTGCTTTAATCCACTGAGCTATTTGGCTGGACATCCATGTACTTAGTGTAATGCAAGAACATTAGACAACCCCTAATAGAGGAACATTTACAAAATACTTGACTAGCACTCCTTGTACGTGTTAAGGTGTAATTGTTTTAGACCTTTTGAACTGATGTAACAATAATACTATAGGACTGGGGACTTAGCTCGGTAGAATAGATGCTTGCCTGGCAAGTGCAAGGTCCTGAGTTCAATCCACAGTACAAAAAATAATAATAAATAATAATAATAATAATATAAACTGGATATGTTATAAACAATAAATATGTATTTTTCATGTTTCTGGAGTCTTGGGAGTCCAGGTGCCAACAGATTTAATGTCTGGTGAAGGTCTATTTTCTGGCTCTTAGACCTCTATTTTGTTAAAATTCACTTGACTAATAGTAAAGGAGCTCTCTGGGAACTCTTTTATAAGAACATTAATCCAGTTTATTTATGAAGGTTCTTCTTTCATAGCCTAATCCTCTCCCAGAGTCCCTAGTTCCAAATACTATTGGGGATTATATTACAGCATGAATTTGTGTGAGAGTTGGTATCAGGGACACATAAATATTCACTCTGTAGTAGTAATGAAAACCAAGGAAAAACTGAGAAACTGTTATGATTTGTTGGAGAATTAAGACCAGATAACTAATGCAATGCAATAACTTTGATTGGATCCTGGCACAGACACAAGACAGTAGGGAGAAAACAAGTAGAAATTGAATAATGTATCTAGTTTAGTTAATAGTACTCTAAGAATGTTAATTCCATAGTGTTAAGAAATCTTTCCTGGTTTTCTAAGGTATTAATATTAGAGGAAGTAAGGGAACTCTGTTCTATCTTTACAAGTTCTTTGTAAATTTACAACTATTTCAAAGTTAAATATTAAAAACATTTAAAACATAGATTATTGTGCCATTTATATTCATCCCAAGATAATGGTATGAATATTAATGTGGAGAAATTGCTAGAATTATAAATATTAAATTAGTCTGAGTCTGTAAGTTTTTAGATATTAGTAAATGGAAAAACACAACAGATGTAATATTTTTTGAATTTAATGAAAACTTTGATGTAATGTCTCATGACATCTGTGGACAATTAATTCATATTGTTTTTGGTATATGAAGAGTCACATGGATTCAAAACTGACTAAAGAGACAAAAAATATTGATAAATGATAACTGGCAGTATATTGAGTTAAGGCATGTGTCTGGGTACTGTAAGGATCATTGTTGCATTCTTTCTTATAGAGCGGGTGCATCATTGATGTAGAAAATGGGGTAAGAAGATTGTTAATCAAATTCATAGGTGCCACTAAATTAAGAGATAATGCAAGTAGCATAAGGGATACAAAGAAATAGAAAGGTGTCCAAGGAAGTTAGAAATATGAAATAGAAATAACAAAATGAGACTCCACTTTTACAAAATTGAAACTACTGTATTAGGAGAAAAACAATAGAATAAAATATATATTCAAAAGGGGTGTGATTTGAAAGTCATCAAATGGCAAAAAATAAAAATTAATAACAAAGTAGATATGAATTTATGGTATGGCGATTTTGACGATTAAAGCCACATATATTGCATGTTACAGAAAAAAATAGTCTGTTCTTTATCCCTCTAGTAAAAGGACATCTGGAAGAGAGAAGTTATGTTATGTCAAGTTGGTACCTAACCACTGTCAACAAAATAGAAGCAGTAATAAAAATGATTAAGACTTGGAACACCGCAGACAAGTATGTTCATCTTTAGCACATTATGCTGAACTATTTCATAAGTCTTTCCATTTATAACTGCTGATTCTACTTCATATACCATGTAGGTGACCCTTGCTCAGACATACAACTTATATGGAGCCACAGAGCAACTTAACTACTTACCTGTAACTATCTCCCTTTTCTCTCAGAATTATAAACAAATTCTGAGTGTCCTTAGTTTAAACTATTTTAAAGTACACATTTCCTTGAATTAATTCCTGAAACTGTATTAGGACTAACTGAAATGTATACCCTGCTGCTGCAGCCCTTACTTACAAATACAGGCATAAACCTTCACCAGCAACCATAGAAAAAAAGTATAAACGTGTACAGTATCTTAAAGGTATATTACTATTAAGACCTAAATTAATAACAACTAAAAATAAACACAGATCTGCATTTGTATGGTAATGCAATATTCCAATGGCCACTGCATGAATCAGATAATGTCTTAGTCAGACTAATAAATTTCTTTTTCACACGACTATCTGTACTTACTAAGTGTGACATAATGAATGCTCTTAAAAATGTTTTCTCAACATAAAAATATTTATACAAATCTTCATTGTTACTGTTAATGAATGCTCCTTTAATTTTTGTACAAAAAAGTTCAGCCTGAGGTAATGCATAATGTTTATACTCAGGAAAGTCTAAGTAGCAACAAATATATGTGAATCAGTGAGTTAGAAGAAACATTGCAGATGTCTCAGCCTTCTCTCTGTGTATATAATAAGGCCAAGGAGGACATATGATGAAGGAAGGAGTGGCTCCACATGGTTGGGTAATTGATGCTAATAAAATATATTGGTATTTGATTTTGTGAAACTGAGAATCCTATATTGAATGGAGAATTGAACCAAGTCATTTCTAAGGTATCTTTTTATGCTTTGAGAATATTTTACATTAATTATTTAGAAAATTTGCCTGTTTCAAAAGCTAAAAGTAAATAGAACATCAACCATCCATGTCTTTAAATGAAGAGTCCCACAGTGGAAATACAGCTCTTCCATGTGAAATAACAAATTTTGTGTAACATGTGAGTGTGATAATAAGTGCCTTGTGCCTTGGGCTCCGGTTGCTTCAGTGATATGTTTGGTTATGACATTATACATTCCTAGGCAACTTCACTTCCTGTGGAACACAGAACTCAACATCAGAAGGAAGTAGACATTAAAAGACCTACCGTGGGAATGTTTATTGTTAATTCTTTGCAAAACTTTGTGATGAGTAAAGAAAAGGTCATGTTGTTCCTATATGTGTAGTAGCTAATGCTATTCAATATTTTCTTAGAAAATTTTGTTGCAAACCACAAGAAGCTGTCTGCTTTTTCTTTCTTTTTTATTGGTGCATTTTAGTTAATATACTTTTTTAAAATGTATTTTGTATAGGATTTGACTGTGAAGGTCAGGCTCATAGTGATCCTCCTGTTTTCAGCCTCCCCAGTGCTGGGATAACAGGCGTGTACTACCACACCCAGACTCGGTGGCTGGCTCAGCACACCTGGGAGCAGGGCCAGAGTGTACACATGGTGCTGGAGATTGAACCCCAGTCCCTGAACTTGCCTAAGCAGGCGCTTAGTCCACCAAGCTATCTCGTTGTCCCCAGAAATACATATTGTTATTTATCATATAGAATTTATACCTATACATGGTATATCTTGCTTTCTCTTTTTTACCCTATTTCCTTGCTCCCCCTTCAACTTCTCTTTCCTTACTTATTTACAAAGGATTTTGGAGCCGGGGAGACGGCTCAGTGGAATAAGTACTTCCCTGGCAAGTGCAAGGGCCTAAGTTCAATCCCCGGTTCTGCCAAAAAATAAATAAATAAATAAATAAAAATACAAAGGATTTTGTTTCCAATTCTTTCCTCTATTCTACTGTTTCCTTGTCCCTTCTTCCCTTTCCCTGACCTTCCCACCTTGTTCCCTTTTCCATTTGACCATTTTTTTTCCTATTTCTCAAAATCCATTATACATTTTGGTCCTGATTTTATATTTTCAGTTTCTCATACCAGAGAAACAATGTGATATTTAAACATGTGTGTCTAATTTACTTTACTAAAGAGAATACTTTCAAGGTGCATCCGTTTACCTAGAAGTGGCTAGTTTACCCTTTATTTCGGAGTAGAACTCCTTTATATAAAAAACACCTACATCTTATTTATCTATTGATCATATTATGGACATTAGGACTAATTCCAAGATTAGCTATTGTACACTGTGCTGTGATAAACAGGGATTGCATTACTATATTTTTAATTCTTTGGGGAAAATAACAAAAAAGTGAAAGGGTGAGCCAAGAGGAGCCTCTAGATCTGTTTTATTACAGAAAACCCACAGAGGTTTCCACATTGGCCATACAAGTCTACCCTCCCACAAACAGTAGAGAAAAAAATCCTTTTTCTCCACATCCATGCCAGCATTTGTTATTCAGTGTTGCTTTAATTTGCCTATCTCAAATGATCAATGATGTCTAATTTTTTTTGATACATTTATTTATCATTTCTACTTCTTAACCATAGAAGTGTCTACTCATCTTCAATGTGCATTTTGGGATTGGGTCTTGAAATTTGGGGCATCTGCTTTTTTGATTTTTTAATGTATATTCTGCATAGTAGTCCTCTGTATGAGGAACAGCTGACAAAAGTTTTTTCCTCATTATTAGTTGTGTTTTCATTCTGTTGGAGGTTTCTGTTGCTGTGAAAAAGTAAGCTGAGATTGTGGTTGTTGATTCTTTGTGGTCTTTCCTGTGTAATCAGGGCTTTTGATCATAAAGTCTTTATGTACATGACTGTCTTCAAGAATTCTACCTATCCTATCTTCCAGCATATTTCATGTTTCTGTTTTAATATTTAGATCTTTGAGCCATTTCAATTTTAGTTTAATATCTGGTCAAAGGTGTGGATCTAGTTTTAATCTTTAGGATGTAGAAAGACAGTTTTCAAATCACTCTTTATCAAATTCCAATGAAGACATTTGACATATATGTCTTAGATAAAGTGGATAAATGTGTTGACATTTATTCTGTATCTTCTAATATGTTCATTGATTATTGCATTTGTTTTTTTTTTTTCCATTATCATGTTGTTTTTATCACAATATGTAGTGTGGGGTTGTGGTGTCCCCTGCCCTGCATTTTGCCTAGAATTGTCTTTGTTATTCTAGTACTTTTCTTGTTCTAAATGAAGTTTAGGATTGTTTTCTAAATTCTATAAGACATACTATGGGAATTTTATCTAAATTGCATTAAATCTGTGTAGCTGTTTTGGAAGTATGGCCAGTATTGCTTCTTCCGATCCATAAACAAGAGATAGCTTTCTATTTTCTGTTGTCCTCTTCAATCTGCTTTTTAAGAGTACTGTAGATTTCAATATAATGGTCTTTTACATTGTTATATTGATTTCTAGATATTTCATCTTTCTGGACACTATTATGAAAAATGTTGTTTCTATGATTTCTCAGTACATGAATGCTTTGGACTTTTAAGTGTTGACTTTGTATCCAGGTATGCTACTGAATTTATTATTGTATCTAGCAGTCTTTTGGTAGAATTTTAGGGTCTTCTGTGTAATGTATGTCATCACAAATGATGATAGTTTAACTTCTTTTTACCCTATTCTTATTCCTTTATTTCTTTCTCTTGTCTAGGTGCTCTGGCTAGTGCTTCCAGAATGATGCTGAATAAGAGTGATGACAGTGGACATCCTTGTCTTGTTCTTGAATTTGGTGAAAATACTTTCATTTTTTTGTCCTTTCAGTGTGATAATGAGTATTGTTTTGTCATTGATCACTTTTATCACATTGAGACAACGACCATCTGTTCCAGTTTTCTTTAGGTTTGCTGCCATGAATAGGTATTGGACTTTGTCAATTTTTTTTCTGTATCTATTGAAATGACCATATGGTTTTTTTCTTTAGCTCTGCCAGTGTAGTGCATCGTATGTATCAATTTTCATATGTTGAACCATCCCTACATTCCTGGGATGAATCCTAGTGGGTCATGGTGTGCAACCTACTTGATGATTTGTTGCATTCTGTTTCCCAGTCTCTTATTGAGGAATTTCACATCTATTTTCATTAGGGTAATTTGCCTGTAGTTTCACATTTTTCCAGGAATGAATTTGGCAGTATTGATTTCCTTTCAATTTCTTTAAAAGTTTGAGAAGTAGTGGCATTATGTCTGCTCTAAATTTCTTGCAGAATTCAGAAGTGAGTCTGTCAGGGCATGGCTTTTCTTGGTCAGTTTTTAATTTCACTGAGTGATACTTGGTTAGAGTTTGTATATTTTCTTGATGCAACTTTGGTAACTCATATGTATCTAGAAATCTGTCTGTTTCTTCTGTGTTTTCCATCTTATGGCCAAATAGCTCAGCAAATTAAAGTGTCTGTTTAGACACAGGGACCTGGAATTCGATCCCCAGGCCTCTGTGGCTGGCCCCACCCATGGGATTCGCTGAGACAGTGATTGAGACTGGGTGTGGTGGCTAGTGCCTGTAAATCCCACACTTGGGAAGCTGTGAACAGGAGGATCTTTTGATCTACATAGTGAGACACTGTACACCCTGTCCTAAGTTTTAAAAAAAGACATTCTGGGAGTAGAAATGGATTATTTGGATTTCTTCAGTCTCTATTGTGATTTCACCCTTTTCATTCCTTGTTATTGGTTTGAGTGTTTTCTTTCCTTTTATTCATAAGGGTGACTAACAGTTTATCAATTTTATTTCATCTTTAAGAGAACCAACTCTTTAAATCATTGATTCTTTGTATTGTTTTTTTAGTGTTCATTGCATTAATGTCTGCTGTGATTTTTACAATTTGTTCCCTTGTGTGAGCCTTGAGCTCAAATTACTCTTCTTCTAGAAGCTTGAATTTCAACATTAGGTTGTTTATTTGAACTTATTTTTTTCAGATATTGGTATTCACCACTTTAAATTTCTCTGATAGAACGTTTTTATCTCTTCCCATAAATTCCAGTATGTTCTATTAGCATTATTGTTTAATTGTAGAAATTGTTTCATTCTTCTTTAATTTCATGATTGGTTGTTGAAAAGCTTGTGGTTTAATATTTATTTGTTTATGGGTCTCTGTTTTCCAATTTCATTGCACTGTGACTTGATATATATATGGAATAATTTCAATTTCTTTGCATTTATTTAGGCATCTTGTATGAGCTAATATGTGGTCTATTTTTGATAATGTCCTGTCTGTAGCTGAGAAGAATTGTATTCTGATGTTGTGTATTGGAATACTCTATAGATGTCTACTACATCCATTTGTTCCAAATTTTGGTTCAATTGTAATATTGCATTGTTGACATTTTGTCCAGTTGATGTGTCTATTTATGACTGGGGTTTTGAGGCCCCTCCGGATGCTTGTATTAGTGCTTCTTTGATTTTTTAATGTCTGTTAATATTTGTTTTATATAGTTAAATGTACTGCTGGTTGGTGCATTTATATATATGATTGTTTTGTATCGCTCCCTTTTGAAGGACATCATGCCCTTTTTTCTATCCCTTAATTAGTGTTTACTTCAAATCCACTTTGTCTGCAAATAGACTATTTGCCCCAGCTTTGTTTGCCTTTTCATTGCAGTATTGTTTTCTATCTTTCAACTTTGGCTTTGAAATGTTTTTTGAGTTAAATGTGTTTTTGGTATGCAGCATATTGTTGCATCTTGCTTTTTTGTTATATATTTGGTACATGGTATAGGGTGTCACTACATAGCTCAGACTTGTAGTGATCCTCCTGTTTTCAGCCTCCTCAACACTTGAATCACACACCTGAGCCATCACACCCAGTCTTGGTGGCCAGCTTCATGCACCCAAGGGTGGGGCTGACAGGTCATATGGTGCCAGGGATTGAACCCTGGTCGCTGTGCTTACCTGAGCAGGCACTTAGTCCACTGATCTATCTTGCCAGCCCTTGAATCTTCCTTTTTGATCTACTTTGCAAGATTAGTTTTATTTTGATTGGTGAACTGAGACCATTTACATTAATGGTTATTACTGATATGAATTGACTTGTTATTTTCCTGTTATTGATTCCCTTTTCTTACCTATTTTGTTTAACTACTTACTTTGCCTTGTTGTTTCATTTTACCAGGGCTTATAGAATTGTAATTCTCATTATCCCTTTCTAAAATATGCTTCAGAATATTTTGTAGTGCTGATTTGGTGATCATTAATTTCTTGTGACATCCTTGTCATTGAGCTAAATTATTTCTCAATCAATGTTGAAGGACAGTTTTGTGGGGTACATTGATCTGGGTTGGAAGATGTTTAACTTTAGGATTTGTATTTAGAAGTCTATTGTGATTCTAATGTGTTTCCCTTTATAAATGTTTTATTTCTTTTGTCTAACAGCTTTTAATATTCTGTTCTTATGTTTAATTTTGGACTCTTGATTAGTTATTGCCTTGATGTAAATTGTTTTGATCATGGCTGATTTTACCTACCTGTATGTCAAATTGTTCTTCCATGCTTAGGAATTTTTCTGCCATGATTTGCCATCAGGTGTTTTATGTCATTTTTAGGATCTCCTGCTTTTTCCTTGGTGCTAATCAATCGTAAGTTATTCTTCTTTGCATTACCTATAAGCTCCTGGGTTGATTTTTTGTTTGTTTGTTTTTTGTAATGTGTTTTGTACAGGTTCTCACTACGCAGCTCAGACTCATAGTGACTGCTGTTTTCAGCCTCCCCAGTACTGGGATTACAGATGTGTACCACCACACCTGGTCTTGATGGCCAGTTCAGTGGGCCCTTGGGTAGGGCTGGTGTGGCATGCAGTCCCAGGAATCAAACTTTGGTCCCTGCTCTTCCCCAAGCAGGTGCTTAGTCTGCTGAGCTATCTCACCAGCCCTTGGTTCGATTTTTTTTAATACTTCATTATTTTAAAGACATCTGTCTTTTAATGTTGACTACATGCAATCATGTCTTTCATAATTGATATTTTGTCCTAACATTGGCTCATTGTGGTAAGTATACTTTTAGTAGAATTTTTAACTTCCTGAGTACCTGTTAATCTGATTAATAGATTCCATTTATTTCCTTTGTCAGGTGTTCGTGATTTCCATCATTTTCCTAAGCATATATATATATATATATATATATATATATATATATATATATAATTTTATGTGTTGGTACAGAGTATCACCACACAGCTTTAACTTGTAGTGATTCTCCTGTTTCACTTTCCCTAGCACTGGGATTATAGGAGTGTGCCACTACTCTTGGTCTTGATGGCCAGCTCAGGGTGCTCTGGGCAGGGCCAGCATGGCATGTGGTACCAGGGATTGAACCCAGGTCATTGTGTTTGCCTAGGCAGACTCTTAGACCACTAAGCTATCTCTATGAATATATATATATATATATATATATATATATATATATATATATATAATTTTTTAACAAGTATCTGCTCTAGAGTCACTGTCTACATTCTACATTCAAGAGTCTCATTCATCTGCTTTGTTACTTATGCTATTACCACTTCAGAGAGTCCTCATGGGTGACTTTCTTGTTATTCCACCTCATTGTCCTGTGGGTTTGCCATTGATGAGCTGAAATCTGGAGTTTCATCTTGCTTGTCATGTTCTTTTTTTTTTTTTTTTAGTTTTATTCCTGGGTTAATGCTTATAAATTGCTTATACCAGATAGCATTATTGCTAGTGCTGAGAATCCTTAGGAAATCACTAGTTCCCAAAGATGTCTTCCAGTTTGTAGCTCGCTTTTGGGTTTCAGGTCAGGTGCAAAATCTTGTCTCTTCAATTTATTGTGGAATTAAAACTTGTTGTCTATTTTTTCTAGTCACTAGTTCCTTGGCACTGGCCAATCATATTGTTTATGATCCTCTGTATTGCCATAGTGTACTGCTCAGCCCATAGAAGAACAACTGATTAGAACAATTTTGTTACCTTGGCTAAAGTCATGCAATCAGTAATAAGAGTAGATCAAACACACCCTAGAAATGATAGTGCTAGCAATCATTTCAACAGTTAATACATTTATAAATTTGTCACCTTTAACCATATGAACTAGATGTATGTTTATACCATAAAATCTAAAGCAAACCAGAAAATTTTGTACAGTAAATATGTACTCAATACACTGATATTTACCTGCAGGAGAAAAGTTTTAAAAGGGTTAGGAGGAAAAAGAAATAGAAGAAGAGAAAGGATTAGAAGTCAGCCTGAGAACCAAGAACAGTGCTGACTTTGGAAACTGGTCAAGAAGACAGAAAGGAAAGCAACAAAGAAAAAATAAAAACAAGAACAATAAAAATGTAGAAACAATAGTCAAACTTATATAAAATAAGAGAAACCAAGAAAACTTAGGGAAAAAAAGAAAAACATGACCACTTCAGGGACCCTTCTTGTTACTGGAGGAGTAGGCAGATAGCAAAACCCCATATTGAATAATCCCAGCAAGCCAGCAATAGATTTACAAAGGAGTAGTGACTGATCCCTGTAAGCTGCACTGAAATTCAAACTGGTTTCTGGCTGTGAGGCTGCATCCCAATTTGTTGATCGAACAATATTCCATTTGCCCCAACTCAGCTCCCGCCTGTTTGAATTCACCTCCTTGACCTCCTGCTGATTTGAACTTGGTTTGACTTCACACTAACATTGGAACCAACCTGCATGTGCCATTGGTTCTGACCATTTTTGTCTTCTCTCTAAAGTGGTGACCAGTCAATCACCCTCTCCTGAGAGATATCTCAACTCAAGTAACTTAACAGCCACTGAACAGTGGTGCATACTCTGCTGTGTTCCACTGGTGCATTTCTCTGTGTATGCCTCTGGGGTCAACAATAGTAACATATATCTGTAGGTTTTAACCCCCCTTCCACACATTGAGTTAGTGCTCAGGGAGAGAGCACTGCTTGCCACCTCCTTCTTCTGAATTAAGATCTCATTTTTTGCTCTCCCCATGGGGTTCAATTCATGTTTTAGATCTTTGCTGAATCCCAGGGAACCACTTCTCTGCTCTTTCTCATGTTGCTATGTGCAACATTTGGACACTATAGTGGATAGATAACTGGTGGTTAACTCTTACACCCAGCTGAATTGAACTAGCATGGTGGTTAGTGTGAGAGACCCACCAGAGGATTGTTCCTGGCAACATAAAAGGCAAAAGAGAAGCTGCCAGAACACTGTTAGGGATGCTGTTTGGAGAAACTATTGGAAGCTGCTAGTTCTCTTGAACTATTCTGGAGGACCTTGTCATGCTGGCTTTCCCAGTGAACTTTGGAGGAACTTTAGTCCTCATCTTTAGCATCAATTGTTGGCTCCAGAGAAGATGGTATATTGCTCAGCCTCATGGACAAGATTGTTGCATTGGCTTTCCTGATGGTAACTCAGCTTTCCCTATTGCTAGAGGAGCTTGAGACCTCACTGTTGCTGAGGATGGCTTGCTACCTTAGTGGGAGCTCAGGTGGTTACCTTGAGCATTGTTTCCTAGCACCAATTCAGATCCCTCAGCCTGCTAACACAGATTTTTCATCCTGCTGGCATAGACTTTCTACATTTCACCACTGACCTTTGGGCCTTTCCAGTGAAGATCCATCAAGCAGGCCTGCATGAGACTAAGTGGGATCTAAGCCTCCAATTGGAGGAGGCATTGTGGGAGGCATTGTAATGAGCTCTAGATTTTCATCTAGACTCATGAAGGATCCAGGCCTTCAGCTGGATTCTGTAATATTTGTATGTGGGTAGATTTCCTGCATTTGTTGTATATGATTCTTGGGTGATTACTTATAAACTAATATTATAGACTGTATCTTGTATTATAATGTTGCTCTTGCAAAAATCTGAAACCATGACAGACACCAAATCTTGGAAAGGCTGTTTTCTTTTCTTTTTTGGAACTGGGGATCAAACTCAGGACCTTGGGCTTGCCAGTCAGGCACTTAAGCCACTGATCTGTCTCCCTGGACTGGAGATCTCTTTTCTCTGCTGGTCACCACTCTGCCATGTTCCTGAAAGCTTCAGGTTTTGTGGTGCTTGTGTCTGCTTCTTGAAGTTGGACTTCAGGATCTTCTCCACTCAAATAAGGAGTTGGGCAAAATGAAGGAAAAGATTGGTAGCAAAGATTATTTGAAAAAGCAAAAGTGAAGCCGGGCGTGGTGGCGCATGCCTGTAATCCCAGCACTCGGGAGGCTGAGGCAGGAGGATTGTCGTGAGTTCGAGACCAGCCTGAGCTACAAAGTGAGCTTAAGGCCCGCCTGAACTGCATAGTGAGACCCTGTCTCAAAAAGACAAAAAAAAAAAGAAAAAGAAAAAGTGAAGAATAAGGGACAACCTGGCTCAGCACAGTGAACTTGGGCTGAGCAAAACAGCGGGTTTTTATTTCTTGAGGTAACATTCTCATAATTTGTGCAAGAGTTTGCTTTTGAACTTTCTGTGTTGCACAGATTCACCTTGAACTTATAACTCTCCTGCCTCCCAAGTGCTGAATTACTGGTGTGTCCCACCACCCCTGGCTTCCTGTCATACCGATCTCAAAAGCATACCTGCCATTCTAGTGACATCAATCATATGTTCTGTTTTATGACCAGCATGCCCACCAAAAAAAACTTAAAAGCTAGAAAAGTTAGAGATTGCTAAGGTCTTCTGTAATTTACAGTAGATGTGAGATTCATGAAATGTGTATTTTTTGTTAGGCTTGCTTTTCACTGCTTTGTGGAGTAATGAAAGTAATGAGTTCATCAGCAGTCACGGTTGCTACCTAAATTTATTTGATTGTGCTATATAGATTTGCTTGAGGTTCTGAAAGGTATATTATTAGGGAGTAGTTGAAAGATGAAAGAAGCTATTTTCTTGCTATTGTTATGAAAATTAAGGTTATAATTATTAATTGCTTTTTGCCTAGTCATTTCAGAAATTTATCATTTTAGAGATATCATTACTATTTCATTTCAATAAATTTTATTTTCTTGGAATGTATTCAGTGTCACAAGATATTTATTACATAATAATTAAATATTATAGAATGCCTCTTTGTATCCAAATATTCTTGTTCTCTCTCTTTTGCATTGTTCTTAAGTAAATCCTAATTTTTTTTAAAAAAATGGAAAGCCAGTATAGTTTATTTGACATGAGTACATTTTGTAAAATTAAGAATGATAATCAATATAGAAAGGAAGAATCATGATGTGTGTGTATGGACAGTACAGTTGGGATAGATAACACCGTGCTTCTACATAATTCTATGAGAGGCAAGATTTGCACTAATGGTGGTTGGACAGGATATTAGTATTTCTAGTACTATGGACAACCACTAGGAAAATAACAAGGTAGAAAGTATTAATTATTGAATCTTTGATGTAATTCAGGTATAAAAAATAAGATACGCAAACTGCTACACTCTCTTAATTTACTGGTAAGAGACATATACTATAATAATGTCTGTAAGTATAATATCATGTATGCACCTTCTATGATACCAAAACATTACGAAAACAGTTTGCAATGTATTAATTTATGAAATCCATCTTGTCAAGGTATCTTAAAACTATCTCATTGATATTTGTACTTCAATAAAATAAAAATTAAAAAAAGAATGATAATCAGTCATGTTTTCATTAAACCTTTATATATGAATTAAAAGAGTTTCTAACTTTCATGGAGTCACTAACATATTACATAGTGCAAGGTTTCAATTATGTTAAGAATTTGAAGGCTATAGTTTAGATCTAAAATATGACTCCAAAGTCTCATGGATTTAGAGTTTGGGCTTTTGGAAAGTGATTGGATCACAGGGGAACTATATGCATTAAAGGATTAGTTGATTTGTGAGTTCATAGCTGAATGTGTTATTAAAAGCTAGAACCTGATCAGAGACAATGAGTGACCGGGGGCTTGACCTGGAAGGGTGTGTTCTCATCTTGGATTCCTCCCTTGTTTCTGCTTCCTCCGTGCCATGAAGTGAGCAGCTGTCTTCTACTATGCCCCTTCGCTAAGCCTTTTCTGCATTGAAGCCACCCTTTCATTCATTTTTTAAAGAGGACAAAAAAATAGTGAAAAAAATTATAAATCATATAAAATTTCACTAATCAAAATAATAGGAATTCAATAATGGTTTTTATATGTATTGCATAATGCTATTTTAAAATGATTTGTTTGAATTACCAGATGTAAGCATGCATAATTGGTAAGAAAAAAAGTTGTATGAATTGAAAATTTAAAGAACAAGAAACGTAAGTATTATCTGCCCCTTTCAATAGACCAGTAAAAATCAACAGTACAGTTATCCAAGCTGTCTTGTATATATACATAAATATATCTTTTTTCCTTCCTTTTTGCTTTCATCATTTTCCTCATCCCGGTTAGTCATCCCATTTCAACAAATATTTTTCCTTTCACAGTACCTATTCTGCCTTTCAGATTTTGTTTACTCTTTCAGATTCCTACACTAGTGAAAGAATAGCATGTTTCCACATGCAAATATTATTTATTTCACTTATTAGTATGATCTCTAATTGCATCCATTTACTTATAAAAGCCTTGAGATTATAATTTTTATAGCTCCATTGTGCAAAAATATCATAAATTTTTTCTACATTCCTCAGTTGATAGTATTTGAGTTGTTTCCAAGATTCAGCTATGCCAAAGTGTGCTGCTATAAACATAGATGCACATATCTCACCAAGGTATGTTTTAATTTCTGTTGGAAAAATACCCAACAAGAAGGGAATAGCTGGGTTGAAAGGGACCTCCAATCCTACCTTTTTGAGAAAACTTCACACTGATTTCCCTACTAGTTATACCAGCTGAGACTCCCAACAACAGTGAAAAAGGGTTTCTTCTGCACAGCCCCTCCAGCATTTTTTATTGGTTGACTTTTTGATGATAGGTATTCTTTCTGGGTTGAAGTGGAATCTCAGTGTTGCTTCAAGTTGCATTTCTCAAATATCCAATGATGTTGAACATTTGTGCATATATTTATTTGCCATTTGTACTTTTTCCTTTGACAAGTGCATATTCATCTGAGATACCCACTATTGAATCATTGGGTCATTGAATTTTAGGGCCCTAAGTTTTTTTAATTCATTTTTTTATTTTTTGGGAAATTCTTTGTTTTAGATATAATTGCTTTGTCTGAGGGACAGTTGGCTAAAATTATTTTCCAATTCATGTGCTTTATTTTGACTCTGTGATTTCTTTTGATGTCCAGAAACTTTTCAAAAAGCTGAGATCCTTGTAGATTTCTTTGAAGTGCTTCCTGTGCCATTTAGTTTTTGCTCAACTCTGTCCCTACCCCTATGTCTTAAAGATCTCTGCATACTTTTTCCCTCAGTAAATGTGTTGTTTCTGTTTTAATATTTAAATGTGATCCATTTTGACTCTAGTTTTGTACATGGCGAAAAATATGGGTGTAACTTTAGCCTTCAGCATGTGGAAAGCCAGTTTTTCCAGAATCATTTATTGTTGAAGCTATGTTTCTTCCAATGAACATGTTTAGTCCCTTTTCAAAGATAAGTGTCTGAATATGTGTGTAGTTGTGTCTGTGTCTTCTAATCTGTTTCACTGATCCTCAGGTCTGTTTTTATTGACAGTACCACACTGATTTTATGACAGTAATTTCAAGGCAGGAATTTTAACACCTCCTTTGTCACCCAGGATAGCTTTTGCTATTCTATGTATCTTCTGAATCAAATGAATTTCAGGAAGGTTTTCTCTAGATCTGTGAAGTTTATTAATGGCATTTTAATTGGGATTACACTGAATCAGTACAACAGTTTTGGGAGTATGACCATTTTCACAGTGTTAGTTCTTTCTATCCATGAGAAAGGAATATCTTTGCATTTTCTAGAATCTCTGTTTTCAAAGTACTGTAATTTTCACTATATGAATCTTTTACTTGGCTTGTTAGACTGATTCCTAATTATTTCATTTTTTTGTGTTATTAGGAAAGGTGTGTTTCTTTAATTTTTCTCTTGGTAACTTTATTTTTGAGTTTTTGTACAGAAAGGCTATTGATTTTTTAGTATTGACTTTGTAGTCTGTTGTGTTACTGAATTTGGTTATTAAATCTATAAATCTCTTGGTGGAGATTTTGGGGTCTTCTATATAGAGTATCATATCATCTGCAAGTAATGATAAAAATCACCTCATCTTTTCCAATAATTATTCCTTTTATTTGTGTCTCTAATTGCTTTGGCTAATGTTTCTAGAACTAAATGCAATAGGAGTGGCGACAGTGGACATCCTTGTCTTGTTCATGAATTTAAAGTGAAATCTTTCAGTTTTTGTTCATTTAGTATAATTTTGACTATTGACTTGTCATAGATGGCTTTTATAAGGTTGAGGTAAAGAACATCTATTTTGCTTTTGTGTAGGATTTTTATCATTAGTGAATGTTGGACTTTGTCAAAAGCTTTTGTGCATCTATTGAGATGATCACATAATTTTTGTCTTAGGCTCTGTTTTTACAGTGTATTGCCTTTATTGTTTGTATATATTGAACCATCCCTGCATTTCTGGGATGAATCCCACTTGGTTGTGATATGTAACCTTTTTGATGATTTACTGTATTCTGTTTTCTAGTATACTATTGATGATTTTTACATCTATATTCATAAGGGAGATTGACCTATAGTTCTCTCTTTCTCTGGTTTTGGTATCAGCGAAATATTTGCCTCCAGAAATGAATTTGGGAGAATTTCTTCCCTTTTGATTTCATTGCAGATTTTGAGAAGAGTTGGCATTAAATATTCTCTAAATGCCCTGTACAATTCAGCTGTCAATCCATCAGGGCATAAGCTTTTTTTTTTTTTTGTTAGTAGGTTTTTACTACACTTTCAATTTCATTGACTGATACTGGGTTATTTAGAATTTTATGTCTGCTTGATTCAGCTTTATTAATTCATATGTGTCTAGGAATCTGTCCAATTGTTTTCCCTCCTGGGACAGTAAAGATTTTTAAAGTAGATATTGATGATCTTCTGAATTTCTATACAGTCTGTATGATTTTTCCCTTTTCATTCTTTTTATTATTATGTATTTGGTACAGGGTCTCACTACATGACTCAAATTCATAGTGATTTTCTTGTTTTCAAGCTCCCCAGTGTGGGGAGTACAGACATATGCCACCACGCCCAGACTCAGTTGCTGTCTCAGTGCACCTGG
>PVKA01017072.1:19370-46654 GCA_004027165.1 Ctenomys sociabilis
TTCTTTCTTTCCACTGCATCAATTTCTTTTCTCATCTTTATCATTTCTTGCTTTCTTTGAGCGTTAGGCTTCTTTTCCTTTGAGCTTGAGGTGTAGCACAAGATTTTCTATTTGGGCTTCCTCAGATTTCCTGATGTAAGAATTTATCACTGTACATTTCCCTTTCAAGACAGATCTCATTAAATCCAGTAGGTTCTGGTATGTTCTATCTGAATTTTTGTTTTATTGTAAATATTCTCTAATTTGTTGTTCAGTTTTATCTATTACTCATTGATTGTTATGACAGTGCTATTTAATTTCCATGTGTTTATAGATTTTTTCCATTTATCTTGTTAATAATTTCCTGTTTCATTACACTATAATCACATAATATGCATTGGATAATATCAATTCCTTTGAATAAACTTAAACATGCTCTGTGCAAGTGTATGCACTGTTTGGCAAATGTTCCATGTGCAGTTGAGAAGAATGTACATTCTCCTTCTTTTGGGTGGTGTACTCTGGAATGGTATACTAAGACCATTTCTTCACGAGTTTGATTTAATTCTTTCTTTGCTGATTTGTTGCCTAGCTGATCAATCTCTTTGGGACAGTGGGATGTTGAAGTCCCCTATTCCACTCATGTTATTGCTCATGGATTTTTAAAAAATTAATTCAATGAGAAAAAAAATAAAATAGCAATGAAACAATTTCAAACAGGTTAGTAGGGCGGTTATAATAATACATTGCATATTGTTGTCTTCATAGTAATTATTTAGAGGACAAGACAGAGACATGATATCTTGTCTAAATAATATTAGTACAAACCTTTCTTCTCAGTGAACTAAGAAAAAGTTGCTGTATACCTGTCCTATCTTGTTGATATATACATATATATATATATATATATATATATATATATATATATATATATTTCTTTCTTTCTCTCTCTCTCTCTCTTCTCTTTTCTTTCTTTCTTTCTTTCTTTCTTTCTTTCTTTCTTTCTTTCTTTCTTTCTTTCTTTCTTTCTTTCTTTCTTTCTTTCTTTCCACAACAAAACAGTCCTTTATTTTAGACTTTTGCAAAGTTAGTAACATGTGACACAAGGTTGCCTAGCGACTAATAGCTGACCATACCAGACAGGATGTTTCTCTCAGGACTGAGATATCTTGTTTGATTTAGGCTCTGAGCCCTAGTCCCAACTACACACATTTGATCAGTTTCCTAGCTTCCATGGCTCCCAACAAATCCCCACTTTTTGTTTTGTTTGTCAGAGATGGGTGTTCTATTGCAGTTAGAAATGCTGTATTTTGAGAAGTTTCTAAAGGACTTTTTCATACATGATGCCAGTCCATAGATTGTAGGTACTTCAGCAAAATAACCTAGTAAAGTCCAATAGTCCATAATAGTAATGGGTTATCAGCACAACTAGCAATTGTCAGAAGTTGTTGCCTTGAGCCTTTTACAGCTTAGCATATTAATATGGCATTACTTATTTTTTGGCATTACTTTTTATACGTCATGGTTACACTTTTCTCCTGGATGGTTAAAAATGTAACTTTTGCTATCTGACAAGGTCAGTCAAATCTCCTCAGTATTTGCCCTGGACCAAGTACAGCACCTTGTAGATCTTCTGTCAGTGTCAGCCGTTTGGATGAGTCATGACCATTGCTTGATCAATTTGCTCTCTGTGAAAGCCTGAGAGAATTTTTTCTGACTAGGTGATTGTCCTTAGGTACACTATACATCATTGATCACTTTCCTCTATGGCCCATAATCTCCTTGATTTCATTTGATTTTTCATGTCAAAATTTGTCTTATATAGTTGGTTTTTTCTATATTAGGAGTATATATATTTATGAGGGTTATCTTTTCTTCCTGAAGTTTTCCCCCAATAACTATATAATGACCTTCTTTATCTATTTTCATCATTCCTGGTTTGGAGTTGACATTGTCAGTAACCACAATAACTACCCCTTCATTTTTCTGGGTTCCTCTCCCATGGACTATTGTTTTCCATCCTTTGACTTTCATGTATGAATTTTTTTTCAGTTAAATGTGTTTCTTGTATACAGTGCATTGTTGGATTTTGTTTCTTGATATACTCTGCCATTCTGCTGCTTTTGATTGGCAAATTGTGGTTATATTGATATATATATATATATATATATATATATATATATATATATATATATATATATATTGATGGTTATAAATGATATGTATTGGTTTATCTTTGTCATATTATTTTACTACTATAGATTCCCTACTTTCTCCCTCTGTTTAAATACTTGCTCTTCCTATCTGTGAAAGTCTGAGAGAATGTTTTCTCTCCATGAGACTCTCCTTAGGCACATTCTACATCATGATCACTTTCCTCTGTGGCCCCAAAATCTCCTTGATCAGAAAATTTGTGATACAGCTGAGTTACACGTTGTAGTTCAGATTCTCCTATGTCCTGAGTCTTCACTGACCTTGGAAGACTAGGGCCAAAATGTTGACTGTGCTTGCAGCCCTGCTTTTTCTCTCATTTTCTGTCTGCAAACTTATGTTGTTAACACCCCAGAAGAGAAGCTTATTGTTATTACCCTACAACCTCAGCTGTTGAGCTTAACCTCACTATCTATCTGAATATCAAACATCTTAGGCATAATATAGAACATGTATTGTTTCATCAAGTTATTGCTATTTTAAACTTTAAGTCCCTATAGAATATGAAGAAAATTTTTTTTGAAAATTTAAAAAATATTTAAAAATATGGGAATAAGCAATTACATATTTTTACACAGAAGTTTAGAAATCTAACCACATACAGCATTGTAGCAGGATAGTCCTACAACACCCCTTTTCCTGTCTCCTGCCTTCATGCATCACCCCCTTCCTTTTTAAACAAACATCTACTTGAGAGACAGCATGGCAGCAACCAGCTTATATGACAAGCAGCACGTATTCAGAGGGCCAGAATGACAGGCTTCCCAAGCATGACCGTACTATTACACATTGCCATCTTCAGTGCAGTTACTTAGTTCACAGGTACCAGCATATATAGTTAGTCAGGGTGAGAATTGTTCCAATTAACTGCGAGCTTTGAAAACCTTCTGAAGATTCTCAGGATCATTACCTTACCCATCTTGTACATATAAATGTATGGCTTTTCCCCTGTCATGTTTCCTGGCTTTTTTCCTTGCTCTCTCTTCATTGTCTGATCCTCAAGCTCTCACTTTCCTTTTAATTATGTTATACCTTTCTATTTGTATTTCTTCTTTTGAATTCTTATACTAGGGAGTCTATATGATATTTACACATGTATGTCTGCTTTATTTCAGACTTATATCTTCAAGTGGTGTCCACTTAAATATGAAGCCTTTGAGTTTATCATTCTTTATAGCTGAGTAATACTCCATTGTATCAAAATATGTCTTTTTCAACCATTCCTCATGTGACGCGCATCTTGGTTGTTTCCAAGATTTGGCTATCACAAATTGTGCTACTGTAAACATAGGTATACATATATCACTATGGTATGATGTTTTCAGATCCTCCTGGAAAATTCCCAGTAGGAGGATAGCTGGTTTGAATGGGATTTCCAGTCCTAGTTTTTTAAGGAGTCTCCACACTTACTTGCATAATGGTTGGACCATCAATGGAATTCTTAATGTCCTAGGTATCTGTTTTCATCTGTTTCATTTATGGTAATTCTTTCCTGTATTGTGTGTTCTATATTTCCATTGTTTTTCTATATCTATGTTTCTTTTTTTTGGGGGGGGGTCTGTCTTCTTTCAATGTACTGATCAATTATTTCATGATTGTTACTTCTGTTTTTACGTAAGTGATTATTTCTTATCTGATTTCTTTATAGCCTGATAGAGCTGTTTCTTTCCTTCTATTCCTGTAATTTCAGGTATTTAGCTTCCAAATTCTTCTATGTCCTTTTCAATGGACTTATTTTGAGTGTGTTAGAGGTCTGTGATTACCTGTTCCTCTTTTGCTTTGATATTTTTTAAGCTCCCAGTGTTCATCCAGGCTCAACAGGGATAGAAGGGCTTGGAGTACAGGTTAGCAAGCCTTCCACAGTAGTAGGGATATGAGCAATTCTCAGCAATGCTCCCACTGTGTGGGTTCAGTGTGGCTTCCTCCATGGTGGAATGAGGATCATTTGAGGAAGTTACCAATGATGGTCATGGTGGGCTCAGCAACGCTCCCATGATGGTGCGGGTGATACACCAGGGCTCTCTAGTTGTCCAGGGTTAGCCTGCCTCTTCCCTTGAAGCCATCCTAACCAAGTCCTTTCAAACCATGAATCAAAATAGCTTCTTTTAAGTTTCAGATATTAGATATTTTGTCTCAGGTATGGAAATGCCTAATACAGAAGTAGAAGCTTGTTTTATTGTTCATTGTTAATGGGGTTAGACTTAGACTCCAAGATTCATTACAAGTGTTTTATAGGTTTTAAAACAATATTGAGACTATATCACACAAGTCCATAGATATAATGATAGTTACATGTAATTTTCTTTTTGATCTGTATTAATCCTTTTGAGTTATAGGTTTTTAGAGATTAGCTTCATTTAATGGCTTTTGTACAGTTTTTTTTTTTAAATACAAAATAGTGATTTAAAAAACCAAAACAGCATTAGACTCATTATTTTTTTTGTGTTTTCTTCATCTGTATTGCATTTATGTCTGCTCTGATCTTTTTTGGGTGGGCTAGAGGTCAGACATTGCATTTTTTCCTTCCTTTTGTCATTTTTTGTAGTGATGATGGGCGCAGTTCAAGAAGGAACCAGTAATGATGAGTGCAGGCTGAAGATGTGCAAGGCTGTCTTGATGGCGGACTGTGCAGGGTAGTATTCTGCAAGGCTCCTATGGATCACTTTGGTAGTTAAGTCTCCCGGGCAGTCTTCAGGGTGAGAAGTCGTGGCCAGACTCAGCAAACTCTGGAAGGAAGCCTACAGGGTGGTGGGGGGCAGCCTGCTAGGACTCTCTGGGAGTCTTCAGGGTGAGGAGAGTCTGCTGGACTCCAGAAACTCTTGTGGGAAGGCTGGGGGGCCAGGGCTAGGGCTACTGAGTCTCTCCAGCAGTCTGCAGGTCAAGGAGGGGTGGCCAGACTCCTTGTACATTGTTTTTAGTTTTTTCCAAACAAATTAACTTGTTTTAACATTCCTTCCAAATACTCGTGTGTTATTTTCTACTTCCTATAGTTTTTTTTTTTCCTGTTACTCATTTCTTTTGCCAGCCTTCTTTAACCATCAGAATTTTTTTCCTTCTTGCATGTTTATTTAATTGCATATTTAAAATCTCTAAAAAATTAAAAACCCTTTTTATCATTCTGCCATGTTTTTCAACCATAAAATGTTTTGCAGTAGTTGCTATATTTTTCATTTTAAATATATGCTTTTCAAAACTATGTCTACCTCTATCTAGTTGTAACTGTAATTTTCCTTTATAATATAAATTTGATTTCTTTGTACTTACAACTTACCAGGTTTTTTCTAACTTTAAATGTCGTTTCATTTCATCTCATTTTTAAGGGAGAGCCTCACTGTAAAAGTCAGGATTTCCTTGAATTCACTAAGTAACTCAGGCTAACCTCCCTCCTGCTTCAGCATCCAGAGTGCTAGAGATATAGGTATGCCCCACCAAGCACAGGTCATTTCTCTTCATAGGTTAAAAATTAAAGATGAAATATAAGCCATAGGCAACTGTTAAAGGGAAATTTATGTTAATTTGGAATAACTGTCATTGAGATATCATTATTAGTTCATCCTGGAGTTGCTTGGATAACTTGGTGAAACAAAACAGTTATCCAATAACTCACTTACATCTACAAGTACCTTTCATTATTATTCCTACTCTTAAAACTGTATTGCTAAAGCTTAGAAGCTCAACATGTATTTCCATGTAAGCACATCTCAACTTTTAGATTGCTCAAAAGGAGGAAGAAGTGAAAGAATGCTACCCTTGGCAATCTGTCCAATCTGAAAGTACATGATTCAAAGTACTCCTCCACATTCTAAAACATGTGCATGATCTCATTAGATGTAGGTTATTTTTTTTTTGAAGCAGAAATGCTTAGGCTTTCATTTTTTTTCATTGTTTAAAATTAACTCTGTCAACTTGTTAGCACATTATCAGTATTCTGTCCTTGAACCATAGTAGATTCTACTCCAGAGTCTCCTACAATATGCCCAGCTTCTTAGCTGTTCTAGCATCCTCTTATAGTACAATGTAGATGATTATCATTTAACAATTCTTGTTCATTCATATCCTATAGATTAACTCTCAATTCAGTTTCTTTCTTTAGTTATTTTTATTTTAGTATCTGTTAATCTGAGCAACAGAGTTGATGATAAAAATAGATAATGTATCATTCACTGCAATCAGCTATTCTTGTTTTGAAAATCTGTGATATATGTATTGTATAATACTCTGTTTCTGTACTTCTTATTTTTCTTGCTTTTGTCTTTACTCTTCAAAATAAATGAAAATTATAACAAAAAAGCCAATTTGGAATTAAAACAAAAATTACAAGTGATACTGAATTCATTTAACAAAGTAATATGAATTTCACAGTATTTTTTGTAATACATAGTGTTGTCTTCCAGCCAGTTATTCATACTACCAGATACATACATGTAAAATTGGAAGAAAGAAAGAAATGTGTGAAAAATTAAGAAGAGAAAAAGTACAAACAGTTGAAAAAGGAGATTGAGCTAATCAAAGCATTATATTCTTTTCTCCATAGACCAGCAATACAGTCCTGCTTACATACATAGATAAATCTCTTTCCTCAACTCTATCTCCTTTCTTTTCAACTTAGTAACTCTTTCCTTTTCAATAAGTTCATTCCCTTTTCCCAGTATCTACTGTACCCTTCAGGCTCCATTTTTCTTTTTCAGGTTCTCACATTAAGCAGACAATACATTGTTTGCACATATGGGTTTGATTTATTTCACCTAAGTGTGTGTTCTTTAGTTGCATCCACTTACCAACAAGACTCAAATTTATCCTGTTTTATAGCTTAATAATACTCCTTTGGTAAAAATATCACATCTTCTTTATCCATTCTTCAGTTGATGGGAATCTGGATTGTTTCCAGGATTTAGCTGTGAAAAATTTCACTGCTGTAAACATGGGTGCACATATCTTGCTGTGGTATGGCTTTCAGTTCTGGAAAAATACCCAGGAGAGGCACAGCTGGCTTGAATGGGATCTCCAATACTAACTTTTGAAGGAATCTCCATACTGCTTTCCATAGTGATTTCCACCAGTGTGTACTCCCTCCAACAGTGCAAAAGTGTTCCTTTTTCTGTACAGCCTCTCCAGCATTGGTTATGTGCTGACTTCTTCATGTTAACCATTGTTTCTGGGGTGATGGAATCTCAGTGTTATTTTAAATTGCATTTCTCAAATGACCAATGATGTTGAACATTTTTTCATGTATTTACTTTCCATTTGCATTTCTACCTCTAACAAGTGTACATTCATCTCAGATGTGGATTTTTGGATTGGGTCTTAAATTTGGGGGTCCTGATTTTTTTTAATTCTTTATATGTTCTAGATAGAAGACATTCATCAGAGGAACAGTTGGCTATAATTTTTTTCCAGTTTGTGGATTTTCTTTCTACTCTGTTGGAGATTTGCTTTGAAATGCAGAAATATTTTTAAAAATATGTTATCCCAGTGCTTGACTGAAGTATTTCCAATGCAGTTTAGTTTTTGTTCATCAACCCTCTGCCTTTAAGATTTCTACCTACATTTTCCTCCAGAAGGTTTAGTGTTTATGTTTTGATACTTAAATGTTTGATCAATTTTGACTGTAGCTTCATGCATGGTGATAAGCCTGGGTCTAGTTTTAGCTTTCTTTATGTGGAAAGCCAGTTTTTCCAACACCATTTATTAAAGGGGCTTTCTTGCAATAGACATGTTTGGCACTTTTATCAAAAAATAAGGTGGCTGAATGTATTTACAGTTGTGTCTGCATCTTCTAATCTGTTCCATTGATTCTCAGGTTTTACAACAGTAGCTTTATAGTACAATTTCAGGTCAAGAATTGTGATATTTCCTGCCTTTCCTTTGTTACTCAGGATTGCTCTTGATATTCTGGGCCACTTCTGGTTCCAAATGAATTTGAGGAAAATTTTCTGTAGTTCTGTGAGGTATACTAATGGTATTTTAATCAGAATTGCATTCAGTTTGTATAACAATTTTGGGAGTATGGCCATTTTCACAGTGTTGGTGCTCCCTATCCAGGAGCATGAAATATTTTTCCATTTTTCTCAAATCCTCTTCATTCTCTTTTCTTAGACTAGCATAATTTTCACTGTATCAATCTGTTGTGTTCTTTGTGAGATTGATTCTTGCGTATTTCATTTTTTGGATGTTATTGTAAATGAGATGGTTTCCCTAATTTCTCTCTCAGTGTGTTCCTTTTTTGTGTACAAAAATGCTACTGAGTTTTGGGTGTTGATTTTATATCCTGCTACATTGTCGAAATTGGTGATTAAATCTAGAAGATAATTGGTGAAGTTTTATGGGTCCTCTTTGTAGAGCATCACGTTACCTGCAAATATTGATAATTTCATTTCTTGTTTTGAATCCTTATTTCTTTTATTTCTGTCTCTTATCTAATTTCTCTTGCTAATATTTCCAGAACTATATTGAATAGGAATGGAGACAGTAGACATGCTTGTCTTGTTCCTGATTTTAAAGTGAAAGCCTTCAATTTTTGCCCATTAGAATGATGTTATCTGTTGGTTTCTTATAGATGGATTTTATCAACTTGAGATATAGACCATCTGTTACAGTTCTCTGTAGGGTTTTTTATCATGAATGAGTGAGTGTTGGACTCTGTTAAAAGCTTTTTCTGCATTATTGATATGATCATATAGTTTTTGTTCTTGGTTCTGTTGATGTAGTGTATTACATTTATGGAATTGATTATGTTGAACCATCTCTGCATTTCTGGAGTGAATCCCACTTAGTCATGATGTATAATCATCTTATGATTTGCTGTATCGTGTTTGCTAGTATTTCATTGAGGATTTTTCCATCTATATTTATTGGAGAGATTGGCCTGTGGTTCTCCTATTTAGTTAGATCTTTCTCTGGTCTTGGAATCAGACTAATACTTCCCTCCAGGATTGAGTTTGGGAGAATTGCTTTCCCTTCAATTTCATTGAAGAGTTTCGGAAAAGTTGGCATTAAATCTTCTCTAAATTTCTTGTAGAATTCTACTGTGAATCTATCAGGACTTAGGCTTTTCTTTGTTGGTAGATTTTTTTATTACATTTTCAATTTCAGACAGGGTATATCTTTAAAGTCAGCTTTGGAATTTCATATATATCCAGGAAACTCTCCAATTCCTCTGTTCTCTATCCTGTGCAAGTATAGATTTTTGAAGTAGGTATTGATCATCTTCTGAATTTAGCCAGGATCTGTAGTGATTTCACCCTTTTCATTGTTTATTGAATGAATTTGGTGTTTTTTCCTTTCCTTTGTTTTTGATTAGGTTGGGTAGGGGTTTATCAATTTTATTTATTCTTTTATAGAACCAACTATTTGATTTATTTATTCTTTGTTTTTTATCTCCAGTGCATTGATTTCTGCTCTAATCTTTTTAATTTCCTGTCTTCTTTGGGCTTGACTTGCTCTTCTTTTTCTAGGAGCTTGAGGTGCAGCATAAGATCATTTATTTGGGCTTGTTCTGCTTGCCTAATGTGTGAATTTACTGCCAGAAATTTTCCTCTTAAGATAGCTTTTACTGTGTCCCACAGGTTTCAGTAAGTTGTATCAGCATTTTCATTTGATTGTGGTGCTTAACTTCTTTAATTTAATCTGTTACCTACTGTTTGTTTAGGAGATTGTTATTTCATTTTCATGTGTTTATGGTGTTTTTTGAATTTTTTCTTGTCAGGAATTTCCAGTTTTATTGTTCTGTGGTCAGATAGTATTCATGGGATAAGTTCAATTGCTTTGCATTTACTTAAGAGTGCTCTGTGTATTAAGATATGGTCTATTATGGAGAATATCACATGTGCAGCTAAGAAGAGTGTGTATTCTGTTGTTCCTGGGTGAAACACTGTGTAAAGGTCTACCAAGTCAGTTTCTTCAGAAGTTTTCTTTGGTTGTACTATGTCTTTGCTGATTTTTTGCCTAGTTGATCTATCTCTTTGTAACAATGGCATGTTAAAGTCCCCCATTACTATTGTATTATTGCTCTTTTTTTTAATGCATTTCAGGCTGGCCTTAAGCTCACTCTGTAGCTCAGGCTGGTCTCAAACTCACAACAATCCTCCTGCCTCAGCCTCCCAAGTGCTGGGATTACAGGCCTGCGCCACCACACCCGACTTTATTTTTTTTATGTCTGTTAAAATTTGTCTTATGTAGCAGCTTACTCCTACATTGCATGCATATATATTTATAATTATCTCTTCCTCTTGCAGTTTTCCCTTAACAAGTATGTAGTGCCCTTTATCTCTTTGAATGATTTTTAGGTCTTTACTGTGCCCCCCCCACAAGCCCTACAACTCCCCAGAGCCCCTACCCTCAAGCCCGCTGAGTGAGTGGGAACTTCTGAATGAGTTTTGGTTTGTGATTGGTAATGTCAGCAACCAGAATAGCTACTCCATCTTTTTTCTGATTTACTCTCAAAAGTCCTTTGATTTTTAGTCTGTGAATTTCCTTTTAGGCTAAATGTGCTTTTTGTATAAAGCATATAGTTGGTTTTTGTTTCTTAATCCACTCTGTTAGTTTGGGTTTTTTTGATTGGTGAGGTCACTTATATTGATGGTTATAACTGATACACATTGGGTTAGCTTGGTCATGCTATTTTCTTGTTATACATTCTGAACTTGTTCTTTTTAATTACTTGCTGTGTTTGATGTCCCTTTCTATTGTTGTTGAAGCTGTGAAATCTTCTGTCTCTTTCTAGAATATTTTTCAGTACTCTTTGTAAGGTTGATTTGGTGATCATGAATGTTTTCAGTTCTTTGTCGTGGAAGGATCTTATTTTGCCATTGCATTTGATAGATAGTTCTGCAGGATACATCATTCAGGGTTAGAAGTTAGTTTCTTTCAAGTCCTGAAATACTTCACAGCAATCTCTTCTCAATTTGATGAGATTCTTTGAGAAATCTGCCATGATTCTGGTGGGTTTTCCATTGTAAGTGATCTGTTTCTTCTCTCTAGCAGTTTACAATATTCTGTTCTTATGCTGAATTTCAGGTATCTTGATTATTATGTGCCTGGGTGTAAACTTACTGTGATTAGGGCTGTGTGGAGTTCTATATGCCTCACTTATTGGTATGTTAGGTTTTTTTTCTCATGTTTGAAAAAATTTCTGGTAGTACTTCTCCAAATAGTTTTTTTATGTCATTTGTGATGTTTCTGGCTACTTCATTGACACCTACTATTCTTATATTATGTTTCTTTGCCTTGTTTTGTTGTTATTTTCTGGTTCCTTGTTAGTTTTAAGAGATCTTTTATTTCATCTTTATTAACTATAGCACTATCTTTGTGGTCTGAAAGTCTATCTTCAATTTCATTCAAGCAGTTTTGCCAGCTTTTAATGGAATTCTTAATTTCTTGAATATCTGTTTGAATCTGTTTCATGCATTTTACTTCTTTCTAGAATGTATTGTTCATTTAGTGTTTCCATCATTTTTGCATTCTCTATTTTTTATCTATGTATTCTTTAGCTGTGCTAAACAATTATTTCATGATTGTTGTCCTTTCCTTTTGGACCTGAAAAATTATTCCTGATCTTATTTGTTCAGTATATTCATGGCCTTGTTTCTTTACTTCAGTTGCTATCATTTCAGAGATTTCAGGTGTGTTATTTCCATGTTCTTGTATGTCATTGTCTGCTGGATTTTTCTAGGTAGGCTAGAGGATCCAGATTGCCTTTTGCTCCTGCGTTTTGCCATTTTTTAAGCTCCCAGTAATCACCCAGACAGAGGTGACACTGCAGGTTGCAGTGTCCTCAAAAGTTCTTTAATGGGTACAGAAAAGCCCCATGCCTGCACACACTGGGCCCACAGATCACAGTTCTTGTGTCCTATAGGCCACTCAGAGTCTACCTAAATTCTTAAGAGTTTGGACTGGCACCAGCAGAAGCTCTAAGCCCTGTGCACTGGGGACTAAGGAAGGTCAAAGCTTTCCAGAGTCCCACAGGCTGCCCAGAGTCTGAGAAAGTTCTTTCAGTAGTGTTTCAAATATAAAGTTCTCCATTTATAAAAAATTATTTGTCTAGATATTTTAAATTCTGTTGATAATTAGTATTTTATTTTTCCAACAAGCAAGTATTGTGACACAAAAATTTTATATAGAATGGTAATGCTATAATTCTATAATTCTCTTCTATGTAGTGGCCCTCTCAAAAGCAAACTGACAGGCAGTGGGAAGAACAAAGATAACAGCTTTTAGAAGAAAAAGATACAAAGTCAAGTCCAAAGAGAAGACAGAAATCAAGAGCAGTAATTTCCATGGGTTAATCTAAAGCCTTGTATATAAGACTGAGGACAGTTGGAAGGTTAGAAGAATAAAGAGACCAGAGGTACTTTATAATAGGATTAGTTCAATTACATGTTCACATATTACTTGTAGAAAACATAAAATGGGTGGAGAAGGAAAACTTAAAACAATAAGTTATCTTTGAACCTTTTAAATTATTTCTATAGATATATTTTGTGGGTGATGCTGCAGAAACAAATCATAATAATTCCTGAATCCAGGTGTCTCCTAGCGACTAAAGAAAAAAGAGAAGCAATAAAAGATGCATTCCTGTACCATTTATCACCTTGTCATCTTCAGATGCAGATATTGTTTAGCACTGCTGGAAAACTAAAATTCTGTACAAATTAACATATACTCCTTGACTTCAGGTCATTTTCCTTCTATCACTTCAGAACAACTCAGCCTTTTTTCTTCTTTTTTCCTAAGTAAAATGGCATCTGATTAATTTTATTTTAGGACAGTTTTCTAAATGTAGGGGTGACTTTTATTTTTTACTGGAAGTAATGCTGAGTTTGTAGTGCATTGTTTGAAAGACAACTACTCTCTATTCCTTTGTTTTTCTGCTTCTGAACACAATATCTTGCACATATTCTTCGAACTTCCCTTCTTTCATTCTTAGTGTTCCATTTTTAATTGGGGGATTAAAAAGTATACATTACAATAAAAAATTGTTAATATGAAACAGAGATATAACGAAGTGGTGGGGCATTTACCTGGCATGCTTAAGGCCCTCCATTCTGATTACTAGCACTATGAAAAGAAGAAAAGAACAAATTGAGTTACTAAGTAAAAGTGAAAATCATTGGTATAATAAATGGGCAAGACTAGAAATATCTATATACCAGTTTTCCCATTCAGTTTCAATAATCTTGCTTCTATGCTTGCAAAATTAAAATTGGAAGTAATAGTTTTGCTAAGTGAATCTTTTTCTGTGCTTATATATGGAATGCTCAAAGCAAGATTTTATCTGAAAGAAGAGATCAGAAAAATGTCACCAATACAGTTTTCATTCATTATATAGACAAGGTGACAGTAACTTTGTTGACTTTAAATCAGACAAGATTCTTATGTAGGCTTTAAATTATTATATTAGTAACTAATTTTTCTCTCACCTTTCAAATAAAGTTCCAAAATCATAGAATAAGAAAAAAATCCTAAATGTTATACCAGATATAGTAAATTAATATATTTTCTGAAAAATGTCTGTGATCTCTTAGAAGAAAATCCGGAACAAATATATCAATTTTTGTTCTCATTACCTTCAATGTTGGCTTCTTTCATATCCCCACTTTAATCTTTCCTCTATTGGGGAAAGTATAGGTATCTGTTAGAACTATAATTTTTCTTTTTACCTTTTGTTACTTCTTTTTCATAGTATTTTGGTTAGGTCCTCCATTTTAGTGTCTGTGTACATTAGGCCACACACATATCCAGTACTATGGCAGCAAGGAATCTGAGAATCACAAGAGGATGGCACATTTGTCATATTCATTGATTGAGTCTATGGAAAAGCAAAAATATTTAAATGCCTGGAGATTTGTGAACTATGAAGAACTGTGACATTTAATATAATACTTCCATATGTTGAATGATTTATGGAAAATACCTTTAAAATACTAAATCAAGTTGAGTATATAAAATATCATGAAAATTCAATAATTTGATAATTTATATGAAACTACCCACTTGAAGTACTACTTTATTTTAAGCCCAAGAAGTTCTTCAAAGAGCTACTAATGTTATCCAATGGGTATCCCAAAATATGGAACACATCTACAGAATATAGGAAATAAGCTAAATAGGACATTTTGCAGTTATGAAATACGTAGTCTAAGGCAATGAATTAAGCCATTTGCTAAATGTATTAGAATATTAATAAAGTTTGTAATACAAGTTTTCTGAGCCTACAGTTTTCTTTCTCCTCTTACCTTGTTCTTTTACATAAAAGGACCATTTCTGCTATTGAATATTTGAGCATAAAGTTGGGAATAATGATACACATCTGTAATCATAGGTACTTGGGAGGCTGAGACAAGAATTCTAAGTTTAAGGCAAGCTTAGGTAACTTAATAATACCTTCTATGAAAAAAAGGAAGGAGGATTGAAGGAAATGTAGCTGCTTAGTCACAGAGTAATTGTCTAGTATATGTGAAGCCTTGGGTTTAATCCTCAGAACTTCCAAAATACACACACACACAGAGAGAGAGAGAGAGAGAGAGAGAGAGAGAGAGAGAGAGAGAAATACTACTCAGCCATAAAAAGGATAAAATTGAGTAATTGGTAGGAAAATGGATTCACTGTAATGCTTAGTGAAATAAACCAAACAGATAAACTTAAATATTGCACCAGTTCTCTTATATGAGAAAAAAATTATTCAAAGAGCAAAAAGATGAGAGGAAATAGGGAGTTAGGCCTTTTGGAAATGGGAAGGAACTCTAGTGATGGTGGGCCAGGAAGGGAAAATAAAAAGGTGATGTATACATGTTCCGACTCCAGGATGAATGTATACATTATATATTGTAAAGACACACTAATAAAAAGTTTTTTAAAAGGCATAAAATAGATGAAGCGAGAACAAGCAATAGCAAATAACCAGGCATATTTGAAGGGGAAAGAACTTCTAGAAATAAAAAATTAAAAAATACATTTTCAAAGATACAAAATCCTGAAATTTTCCAGGAGACAGGAACTATTTCCCTTAGAGCTCAATAGTAAGATTCTTCCAAACACTTTCTTTTCTCAAACTATGTATGATTTTGTCACTGACTTCTGGATCTTAACACAAGATCTTAACAGTCTTGTGACCTCTGAGAGGGAATTCACTAAGTTCTAGCAAATCTTGAGCCAGCATGCTATGTATTGGTTACACTACACCACCCCTTCAAAACAAAGCATACTGATGTTGATCCTGTTAGATTTATACAAATTTAGAGTCTAATGCATAGTTTTGCTGCCAGGTCCTGAAGGTCAAAGGTCAATATTGTATATTGCAATGAGGCTATAGGTTACTCATGCTACAATATTTTATCATAATAAACCAAATGGGATGAAACACCCAGGAGTAGTCCATAAATCTATTAGCAGTGAACTGTCAATGTCCCATATACCAGGGTAATTTGTTAATTCGGAGCCCAGTCTCTTTTTCACTAGACCTTGTAAACTCTTTTCTAAAACATCAATAAACCATCTGCTTTGACTTGTTAATCAAATGACTTTATTCAGTCCAAAGCAATTTTTTCCTAATAAAAACAGAGTATTTATCTCCATGGCTATAAAAGAGGAGTGTTTTCAACTGTTCACTTATAGTTAAGAAGCACATTTAGTTTGGATTGATTTCCAATGCTCTGGTCATATCTTGTCACTTTCTATTTCTTACACACAGCATCTCAGTTTAGCCATTTAGGAAGGGAAAAACAGTAAAAATCTAGGTGTTGAATGGGACCAGTGCACAAAATCTGAGGAAGAAGTTCAAGCAAGGAAAGAAGTCACCATAAATAGCTATATGTAAACATGTCTTATAATTTCCCTGTTTGGAGGTTTTTCTATCACCCCAAATGGTGTTCTTATACTAGCCTCTTATACTTCTCCCTGAAGAAGTTCCAAGCGTTTGCCTTTTTTCAGTATTTCTTTATTCTTAGTCATGGGGAAAATAATGTTTGTTCATTATAAGAACTTTCAATCTTCTCTTAAACTTTACCTTGTTAACATAAAATAAAGTCAGCCTCAGTAAGATGAGATCACAGTATGCAAAGCTCTGCAAGGCTGTTCTAGAAAGTTTGACACCCTTCTTCTTGAATCCACAAAACTGAGATGAAATTAGTATTTTTGAGGCAGTGATGGGGATACTCTCATTGCTCTGTGAAGGGGGATCTTGAGGAATTGTCACGCTTATTGCACCCTCTGTCCTTAGAGCCTACTGCCAGCTGGCAAATGGTGCACAGCCTATGACCTCTGACCCTGGATCAGCTCCTCATGAACCATTAGAAAAATATTGTCTGGAGAAAGGTCTGGGTATTTGAGTTATTACTGGATTCTGCCCTCTTAAAAAACAAAGGCAAAATTCATAGTATCCTTAATGCTCACAGGACTTAAATGTAGCAGAAGTCATACTGCATTTTAGGAAATGTTTCTCAGAGGCATAGCTTCCTTTTCCACTGCAAATATTTGAATAAAGAGAAAAAATCCAACTAATAAAAATGTAATTTAAGTGCCTAAAGGGTTTTTGCAGACTTGTTTTGATGTTTTATTCTTGTCACTCCATAAAGTAGTTTAGACTTTTTTATGTTGAAGTTAGTATCATAGAGATAAGGGACAGAACAGTTTTGTTCCTCTTACTCCCTTTTTTTCTCCTTACTTTTACAGAAAAAAAAAAAAAACAAGGAAGAGGAAAAGAAAAAATTTGTAAGTCCTTAATCGAAATCTTAAGCTATTTGTAAGCCTAAGAAAGAAAACATCTTAGACTTTATGGTTATTGCACTGGGTTTCTAACATACCATATTTTCCCCCCAAAAGTTAACTCCTATTGATTTTAGCATTCTGTTAAAAATTTTCACTTAATATTTCCATAGAACCTTGAACCAAATACATAAAACTTAACTGCCTATAAGGCATGAAATGTTACCTAATTAAATGGTATTTTTCATTTAATAATAATGATTCTGTTTATTTGGACCCTAGCCTTTAACCCAGTATTGTGTCTCTTCACCTAACTCACAACATTATTAATCATGAACTCTGCCAAGGAGTTTAGTGTTCTGCATATTTTAGGCTATTTTCATAAAGACAATTAGACTTTATTAGAAATGTTAGTTGAAGCAATAATTGAGGTAAAAGTTAAGTAAAATGGTCTGCATGAGAAGAAATGATGAACACATCTAATTTGACAGTATTCTTTCTCTCACTCTTGTCCCTCTCAGTACCTTGGATTAAACTAGGGCCTTGTGGGTTTTACTCTTCCAGTGAGCCACACCCTCAATCCAGAGTTCTTGATTTTAATATTAACGATAAATTGGGCTTAAATAGGAGTTTCAGTGTAAGAAAGTTGTGAATGCAATGTAAAACATGCATTTTAAAGTAAATGACCTGCTCTGTAAAACATTCCATGAAACATTTTGCAAAAACTAAATTCAAACTACATGCTATCAGGGAGAAACAAAAGCCAATCCTAAGTCCAAACTTTCAATATCAAACTCAGTATTATAGATCCCCAGTGTAGAGTTAATTTCTAGACTAAAGAGTAGTATTTTAGAAGGAGACAACAGAACATGATATAATTATAATTAGAATGCCAAATCACATAGCCAATGCCTGTAATTCATGCCAAAGCAAAATATTATTTGGGACTGAATAATTTGGACTGAGTGTTAGTATGGTCCCAAATTTCATGATTAGTTGGTTCTCTTTTAATCTTGCCTGTTGGCTTTCATTTCTCCCTAATAGCATGTAGTTTGAATTTAGCTTTTACAAAATGTTTCATGGAATGTTTTATGGAGCAGGTCAGTTAGAGGACAGGAAATATATATGCATATTGGTTTAAAGAGACAGTAGTATGTTCATGACTCAGAATCCCATGAAGAGAGTCAACACAATTGAAGGTCACCTTTTACCAGAAATTAAGATTTTGAGAGAATGAATAGAGTTTTGGAAGGCATTGTGGTTAGATTAGATTAAAAGATCTAATGTGAAAAAATATTTATGTGATGGCTAAGCAATAGGCAGGGAAAGATATTAGGGAAGTAAAACTGATTGAAATAGTCCTACCTAGCAAAGCAATGATCATATAAAATCCAACATATAAATGAAAGAATACCATTATTTTCTTCTGTTTCTTTCCAGCAAGACTATACGAGAAAATTGTTTCAAAATTTGAAGATCAGGTTAAAAAGGAAACTAGAGGAAAGTAGCAAGACAATATTTACAGACATTAAGGAATTAAAAGGAACTAATTTCTCAATCAAGTTTAATAGAAATTACTGTGTTCAGTGTGGCTAAAAAAAGTTAAATAAATATAAATATTTAAAACTTCAAGGAGAATTAGAAACTATTTAATATACTGCAGGGAATTACATAGGAGGAAAAGTTTATTTTTATTTCTTCCTAAACATGAAATTTTAAAGTTGCCATTACGAAATTTTAAGATTCATTAGACTGAGTTAAAATATGTTCTTCAATGTTTATTTTTATCATTTACCTTAACCTGTAAATTTTGTGTTCTCACAATTCAATAAATAATCCCAAATTAGTACAGAAAAGATAAAATAGTTGTTATTATTGAGTTGCATGCTACAACAACATCTAGCTTTTGCTAGTAAGGTAACATGTTCTTGACATGGCTTTTTCCATTTCATATATATATAGAGAGAGAGAGACAGAGACAGAGACAGAGACAGAGAGACAGAGAGAGAGGGCTCATACTTTAAGCTGCTTATATTTAAATAAAATAATCAGAAATATGTGTGGAAAAATTTTAATGTAGAAAATATGCTGGTATATTTGCTTATCCATTTTTAGGTTACTTTGAAATTATAAAGGTATGTTTCACTTTTGTTTTTCCATTTACTTAATTGTATTTTAAAGATGCAAATTATACTGGTGTTATAGTTTGTGTCTAGATGCTCCCCCAAAGCTTCATGCAGTCATGGGTTGGGCTTCTAGAGTTTGTGATTAATTCATGATCCTATGCTGGGATTATGACTGTGAGTGCTACAACCGCCCTGGGGTAGATACTCTGAGTGCAATATAAGGGAGGAAAAGAGGCTTGCTCTCTACCTCTGCTTTGTTACTCCTTTTGCTGTTTTTTGCAGTCATGAACTGGTTGCCCTCTGCCATTTGCCACCCTGCCTTGGAGCCAGCGACTATGGACTGAAACCTCCACAAACTGAGCTAAATAAACCTTTCCTTCCTTAATTCTGGGTATCAGGTATTCAAGGATTGCTAAGAGTAGAGTGATATCTAATTGAATGTAGAGAAAATGATGATGCTGAACTAAATCAGCCCAGGCAGATTTATAATAACAGAAAAGTAACTGAGACAACTGGGAACTTTTGTTTAAAAGAAAATTACTTCCATTAACTCATGTGGAAAGTCATAATTTATGACCAAATGGTGAAGCATCAAACAAATAAAAGTATCTTTCCAGTTATTTTTATCTACACATAGTTATTTAGTGAAGTCTAACTCACATAGATTGCAGAAAGGATCAGGAATTTGTATTTTAAACCAACATCATGGATTTTTTTTAACTTTTCTTATATTCTGTGTGTGGCAGGGAGACAGAGACAAAGAGAAGAGACTGTGACTTGAGAGTGAACAAACAAAAGTCCTCTTTTTGAGATTCTGTGATACTAACAACATATTGAAAAATTACCAAGTCAATCTGAGGGATATCCAAGACAGACAACTCTAACATTTAGAGATGATTTATTTCTGTGCATCTCTGCCAATTCCTGTAGAACTGAGTATGTCTGTTTAAAGTAAATATTGCTAGAAAGTTAAGAAACTGAACAAAGATACAATAATGAACACTGAGGGGAATGTTGATATTCAAGGGTTGCTAAGAGTGGAGTGATGCCTAATTGAATGTAGAGGAAATGATGACGCTGAAATAAACCAGCCCAGGCAGATACTGAAAATCTGCTTGCAATTATTTGAAATTCAGAGAGGATTTAGATTCTACATGGCTTCTAGGGAACTTGCCAGCTTCCCCAAAATAAAATAAAATTATTTTTTAGGTAAATCCAATTACCCATTTATGTTTTTATAAACATCCATTTTATAATCAACATAAAAAGCAGGCACAAGAAAAGACATGCTTGAGGAAAAAACAAAAGGAATAACACTCAATGCAAACAAATTCACATTGATGGTACTGATGATGTAGTTTTCAGAAACAGGTTTTGAAATTATGCTTAATATAAAACTTATCTGTATTCTAGATATTATTCCTTTTGCATAATGTGATTTACAATTTTTTAATGTATTTAGTTGTTATAGGGTCACGCAGCTGGGACTTGTAGTGATCGTCCTGTCTCAGCCACCCCAGCGCTGGAATTACGCATGTGTCCCACCAGCTGGTTTCAGTGGCTGACACAACATGCCTGGGGTTCCAGGGCTGGCACAGCATGTGCTACTGGGAATCAAGCCCAGGTCCTTATGCCTGCCAGGCAGGGGCTTAAACCACCATGCTGTCTCCCTTGCCCAGTAGTAGAGATTTTGCTTGTTTATGTTAACAGCTTTTCTATTTAGCTATTTGATTCATTTGGAGCTATTTTAGTATGATAGTAGGTGAATGTTAGGTTCTGAGTATGGTATCTTCTCCAGAATACTTACTGTTTACAAAGCTTGGTTGCTTATGGGTCTGGAGAAAGCAATAAGATCATGAGGACTCCAGCTTCACACTTTGATGCTGTTATTGGAGAAAAATGGCAGAACAGGAGTAGCCCAGTTAAAGGCAGTGAATCTTAGGCATGTGACCTTGGGGGCTGTATGTGCTCCTTGGATTTTTCCCATCTGACTTTTCCCCTTTATGTCTGATTTTGGTGCCATGAGGTGAGCAGCTTTCCTGGGCCATGCCATACCATTGTGATATTTCTGCCTTGCCATGGGCTTAAAAACAAAACAAAACAAAAAATATATAGCTGATTATGGACTCATGCCTCTGAAAACATGTGACTCTTAATCCTTAAATATAAACTTTATTGAATTAAGAAATACTTGGCAGATGGGTAAAGCATGGTCTTAGGTATATTTGGGGGCTATCTGTTATCCCTCGTCTATCACCTAGGGATGTTATATTGTTCCTCTCCTGTTTCTCTTTGGCATTGTTGCTCTTTTCTGATTTCCAGCTGCTGTGAACTGAGAAGGTCTGTTCCACCACATCCTCCTGCAAAGACATTCCTGCCTTGGAACCATCCAATCATGGATTGAATCCTTTAATACTGTGAACTATACATAAACACTCTTTAAGTTGTATGACCCAACTATTGTGTCTCAGCAATGAGAATGCTGACCAATACAAAAGAATGGTACCAGGTGTGGTGTTGTTACTGGGACTACCTGATCGTGCAGTCTAGAAGTTTTGGGAACTGCTCTGGGGAGAAGTCTGGAAAAGTCTAGAGATATAAGCTAGGGAAGCCTTAGAATGCAGTAGGCAGAACTTGATGGATAATCCTTGTCAGAGGTCAGAAGACCAGGATGCAGACAGTAAATGTCAGCCTCAAGATTCAGCTAAGAAAAGATTCCATTGGAAGTTGAACTAATAGGCATGTGTGTTACTCTCTGGCATTAAATTTGTCCTCTTTTACCCATGCACTAAGACTTTGAAGAAAATAGGATTAAGATAAGTAGGGTAATTAATTTGATGGAGAAAATTTCAAAGTAGCCTAATATTCAGACCATTGCATGGATGTGGAAGGCTCATTTTAACCAGATTTATAATGAGAACCAAGGGCAAAAGGCAGAGCAGAAAAATTTGAAAAACTTGGTCCAAAATGAACCATGTATAAAATTGGAGCCAAAGGAGGGGTGGCAGCAAAAGAGAAAAAAGCCATGAAAAAGTAACAAAGTACTTTTCACAGAGATAAGATGCCCTAGTGGTATCTTAGGAATCAGCAAGACTCCATTAATGAAAGACTCAAAGGCATAAAAATCTAAACCTTTGATTTGAGAAGATAATATTTAGAGCCCTTATTCATGAAGAGCCTCCTAAGGACTTGGTTCCCAGGATTCATCACATCATGTTCAGACATCCAGTCCTTCCAAAGGGCAATGCACCAATGGGTTAAGGAAGCCTGCCTGCTGCTTCCAATGATGGTATACCTTGGTGTTGTCAAACACCAATGTGGTGCTGGTTTTACAGACATACAGAATCCAAGAGTTATGGCTTCAGGGAGGCTTTCACCCAGATTTCAAAGAGAGACATTGACAAAGAGCCACTGAAAGGACAGTACATGAAATGGTTAGAGTAAAGCTGAAGGGGTACCCCAGAAAATTGAAGATCCTGGAAATAAGAAATGTCTTCCACAGAAAGCTGCAGGTTGTGAACAGAATCAGCCCAAGAAAGAAGGTGTTATTTGTGGAACTGGCAGAATCATAAGGCTGGGGCCATTGAAGCCCTTTGGAACTCACATTTTACCACCATGTTTCCCCAGATGACATATAAGGATCTACAAGACTTACTGCTTATCTACAGGGTTTTAGTCTTATGTTGGTCCAGTTCTCTTTTTTTCCTTTTACTAAGTTTATTGGGACAAGGGCCAGCCAGACAGCTCAGCAGATTAAAGCACCTGCTTAGGCAGACACAGGGCCTGGAGTTCTATCCCTGCTGTGCTCTCCGGCCTCACCCCCAGAGCCCACTGAGATGGTGATTGAGACTGGGCGTGGTGGTATGCACCTGTTATGCCAGTGCTTGGGAGGATGAAAACAGGAGGATCACTATCTATCTATCTATCTATCTATCACAGTCTAATCTGTGTAGTGAGAACATATAGACCCTGTACTAAATACATTTTTTAAAAAAATTTATTGGTACATTTTAAATATACATAATGATCACATTCATTCATCATGGGAAATTTGTACCTGTTCATTGATATAACTTAATCCTTTTTTTAATTCCCATTACCTCTACCCCATTCAACCCCTTTTCCTTTCCTTATTTACAAAAGCTTTGTTTCTGTTGCTTACTTTTTTCTTTTCCCTTCCTTTCTTTCCCACTCCCCCCTTCCATAGTTCCCCTTCTCATTCGAATATTTTCTTCCTATTTCCCAATATCTATTATATATTTTTGTGCTTACCTTCACTTTCTCACCACAGAGAAACAATGCAGAGTATTTATACACGTGTATCTAATTTATTTTACTTAAGAGAATGATCTCAAGATGCATCCATTTACCTAGAAAAGGCTCAAGTTTATAGTATTTCATTGTATAAAAACCTGTATCTTTATCTACTCATTATTTTATGGGTGTTTGGGCTGCTTCCAAGATTTAGCTACCTCTGCTGCTATGAATGTGGGAGTGCATATATTGCTATGGTATGATGCTTTAATTCTTTTGGGAAGATACCAAGAAGGGAGAGAGCTGGGTTGAATGGGACCTCTAGTCATAGTTTCTTGAAAGATTGCCAAAAAGGTTTCTGTACTTGTTGCACCAGTCTACACTCCCAACAACAATGTAGAAGTGTTCTTTTTTCCTCATGACCTAATTAGTATTTGTTATTTGTTGATATATTGATAATAGTCATTATTTCTGGAATGAGATGAAATCTCATTGTTATTTCAATGTGTATCTCTAAAATGACTAGTAATGTTGAACATTTTTTCATATATTTATTTGTCATTTCTACTTCTTCATCTGAACAGTATCTTTTCATTTCAGCTGCTCATTTTTGGATTGGGTCATTAGATTTGGGGGATCTGATTTTTTGAGATCTGTATGTATTCTAGATAGCAGTCTTTGAGAAATAGCTGTCAAAATTTTTTCCCCACACTATAAATTCAGTTCACTTTATTGGTGTTCTTTTGTTGTTGTTGTGCAAATTTTTTAATACAATGAGATTCCAGTTGTTTATTCTTTGTGATAGTTCCCTATGATGGGGTTTTGTTCATAAAGTCTTTGCCTGTACCAGTCTTCAAATTTTCCATGTAGTCTTCCAACACATTTAGTATTTCTGTTTTAATATTTAGATCTTTGATACATTTTGGTTGTAGTTTAGTGACTGGTGAGAGATATGGATCTCATTTCAATCTTCAGCATGTGTAAAGCCAGTTTTCGAAGCACCATTCATTCAAAAAGCTGTCTTCCTAGGGTCTGGGGAGATAGCTCAGTAGAATAAAAGCTTGCATGGCAAGCACTGGGTCCTGAGCTCAATCCCCCGTCCCACAAAAAAAAAAAAAAAAAAGAAGCTGTCTTCCTTTCAGTGAAGATGTCTGGCTCTTTTGTCACAGATAATGTAGCTGGCTCTCTGACATTGTTTCTGGATCTGTTTCATTGATTCCCGGGTCTGGTGCTTTTGTTTGGTTGCTAATATGATGCTGTTTTTATCATAATAGGTTTATAGTATAATTTCAAGTAAGTGACAGTAATGCTCCCTGCCTTGCCTTTGATAACTAGAATTACCTTAGCTACTCACAGTCTCTTCTTGTTCCAAATGAGTTTTAAAATTGTTTTCGCTAATTCTCTAACAAATGCTGTTGGAATTTTGAACTGGATTACACTAAATCTGTATAGCAATTTTTGGAAATATGGCCATTTCATTATATTGGTTCTTCCAACTAAAGAACAAGATATATCTTTCTTTTTTCTTTTTTTTTAATTTTATTTTAAAGAGAAAAAGCAAAAACATAAAACAAGAAAAAAGACAAAAGCAGAGCAATAAAAAGAAATAAGAAAGATACAGAATTAAAATAAAGGATTAGGAAATTAACAATGGTCATTATAGTACATATTGTTCTTAGCAACTTTATTGCTCAGATTACCAGATATAGGTATGCAAGATTGATCAAACAGTTGAACCTTAACTCTTCCTTTCACTAAACCAATAGAAATTAATAATACAGTTATCTTAGCTATCTTTTGAGAATGCTTTATTTCCCTTCCCACATCGCAGTTCTTCGCTCGTTTAAAAAATGATAAACATAACAATGAGAACTCCTCTTCAATCTCCTTTTTCAGAGTACTGCAATTTTCAGTGTTAGGGTCTTTTACTTCCTTCATTAGATTGATTCCCAGATATTTCATCTTTTGGATGCTATTGTGAAAAATGCTGGTTCTATGATTTTTCTTAGTGACACTGTTGTTCATGTACATGAATATTTTTACTTTTTGAGTGTTGACTTTGTATCCAGTTATGCTACTGAAACTGTTATTGCATCTAGAAGTCTTTGGTGGAATTTTTAGGGTCTTTTACGTGAAATGTGTTATCCAGAAATAATGATAGTTTAGCTTCTTTCTTTCCTATACTTATTCTTTCTTTTTGTACTTTCTATTATTTTTAAAGAATACAATATAGTGATAGAAGAATACATCATTATACATGTTATAAGATTTCATTAATCAGGGCTGGCAAGATAGCTCAGCGGTGTAAAGCACTTCTCAGGGACCGCGGTTTGAGTCCCAGCACTACATGCCATGCCAGCCCTTCAGCCCAGGGCAGGCTGAGCTGACCCCCTCCCACCCCCGCAAAAAAAGAATCCATGATGTGTAGCGAGACACTGTAATAAATAAATGAATGTAAAAAAAAAAAGATTTCATTAATCAAAGTAATAGGAATCCAATAATGGTTGCTGTATTACATGATGCACATTACATGTACAAATTAGTTTTTCACATTACCAGATATAAATGTATAAGTTTTGTTTTAAAAAAGTAATAACTAAAGCCGGGCGTGGTGGCGCATGCCTGTAATCCCAGCACTCGGGAGGCTGAGACAGGAGGATTGTTGTGAGTTCGAGACCAGCCTAAGCTGCAAACTGAGCTTAAGGCCAGCCTGAACTGCATAGTGAGACCCTGTCTCAAAAAGACAAAAAAAAAAAACTAATAACTAAGAAGTTAGAAGAAATTCAAAAGAGGAAAACAATCACAGTAAAAACAAAAATTGTAAGCATTAACTGCTCCTTTATTTTTTTTCTTTTTAATTAGCTTTATTTTTTTATTTTATTTTTATTTTTGTTTTATTAAAGAACAAATATCATGTAACAAACCTTAAGCGAGCCACAGGATCAGATGGATATACAGTAGAGTAGACGCAGTAGAGTCAGAATAGAACTAAACTTCCTAACTATAGATTCAATCAAACTGCTATCTTTATTTTCAGTACCAGGGGTCGAACTTAGGACCTTGCATTTGCCTGGTAAGCGCTTATGCAACTGAGCTATCTCCCCGGCCCACTGCTATCATATGATTTTAAAATATGATTTCTCACTTGAACTAGAATTAACTAGGCCTTTTGGCTGAAACAAGCCTAATATTACTCAGAGAGCAGGACGGCACGGGGTGGGTGATCAGTACATATTTGTTTAGAACTTTTTATTGTAGGACTGTGTTTTGTATGCAGTTACATTTTACCTATTTAAAATTTTACCACACAGTGGGAAGCTTAAAACAGCAACAGAAATGTACCCTCTCCCAGTTCTAGAGATTAGCAGCACGAGGGCAGAGTGTGGACAGGGCTGTGCTCTCTCTGAGACTGTAGAGTGCTTCTTTGCCTCTTCTAGCTTCTGATGGTGGCTGTCAACCATTGGTGTGTCCTGGTTGGCAGTGGTGCCACTCTCACCTATGTAGCCTACATGATGGTCGTTCTGCACGTATGGATCTTTACAAGGCTATCTTTTTACAGGGACACCAATGAGGACCCACAGTAACCCTGTGTGACCTCATCTTAATTAACTACATATGCAACAACTCAACTTCCTCACAAGGTCACATTCCGAGATACTGGAGGCTAGAGCTTCAACATATATTTTTTGGAGGCCATGCTGTAACCGTAACAGAGCTACTTTTATTACCAGGACACTAGCTTGCTTATTGCTATTGAACTGCAACAGACCCACGTGGATATACCTCATGACCATTTCTGTGTACTGACATATTTCTCTTGAGGACATTGAGATGTTACTCGCCAACCTACTTTTGCTGCCTGGCAATGTTTCTGTGATGCAGAAATGATAATTATGTGAATAGAAAATTTTGGCTGTTGAGTGACTAAATCCTACCACTGCTATTATGTCAAGTCTTATCAGATGGACCGAATCATTATTCATAATTTTGATTTTCAGTTGTCTTATATGTGTT
>PVKA01017073.1:0-40439 GCA_004027165.1 Ctenomys sociabilis
TTTTTTTGTCTTTTTGTCTTTTACTGAGCAGCATTCATTGGCCCAATACTTTCCCTTCTTGCATCTAGGGCACACCCCAGGCTGGGCCAGGCATGGCCCAGTGGGCTCTGCTCTGTTTCCCTTTTCAGGGCAGTCCCGTTTTAGGTGCCCCTTTTTTCCACATTTAAAACAGACGCCCGGGGTTCCCTGGCTTCCTCTTTTGTTTTGAGCCAGCTGAACCACCGCTGCCGCTAGACCGGCATTGGTCAGGGGTCCTCCCAGTTCTCTGTAAACTTTCATCCAGGCCTCTAGCCCTCTATTTTTATAGGGGGTGATGGCCGCTCGGCACTCTTTAGTGCATTGTTCAAACACAAGTTGTTTAATCAAAGGCATCGCCATGTCCTGATCCCCAAATATTCTACCCGCTGCTTCCATCATCCTAGCTACGAAGTCAGAGAAGGGTTCCATGGGGCCTTGTAAAATCTTTGTAAGATTATCGCTCACTTCCCCTTTGTTTGGCATGGCTTTCCATGCCTTAATGCCAATTTTGTTAATCTGTTCATAAACTTGAGGTGGGTAGCCTGTTTGCGCATTAGCGAAACGGCCTTGGCCGAGCAACATGTTCCAAGCCTGATGTCCTGTGGCTTGATTAGCAGCCTCCTCCTCTGTAGCAAACTCCATCAGATAAGCCTTCCAATCAAGATACTGACCAGGGCTCAAACACGCCGGAGCCAGGCTATTCCAATCACCTGGTGTCATACAATGCCTGCTTAGGGCTTCTATCTGGGCTACAGTAAAAAAAGAGATAGATACTACATATCCTGTCTGTCGCATATAGACAAAGACAGACAGGATATGTAGTATCGAACCAGGGATTGAACTCAGGTCCTGAGCTTGCAAGGCAAGTGCTTATTTTACTGAACCATCTACCCGGCCCCAAAACTATAAATCTTACAGTCAACTTAGATATAAATCCCCAATTCCAAGTTAAGAATTATAAAGCCAGAGGACCGGAGAGATAGCTCAGTAAAATAAGCACTTGCCTGGCAAACACAGGGGCCTGTGTTCAATCCCCAGTTCTGAAAACAAACAAACAAACAAACAAAAAAACTAGAATTGTAGCCAGGCGTGGTGGCGCATGCCTGTAATCCCAGCACCCGGAAGGCTGAGGCAGGAGGATTGTTGTGAGTTCAAGACCAGCCTGAGCTACAAAGTGAGCTTAAGGCCAGCCTGAACTGCATAGTGAGACCCTGTCTCAAAAAGACAAAAAAAAAAAAATAAAAAAAAAGCTAGAATTGTAAAGTCAGAAAAGTAGGCTACCTGAATGAAATGTGCCTTCAGCCATTCTTCTTTCTTGAGAACGCAGAAAGCTTCGACAGCAAAGTTACCCTGCCAGAGACCTGAAATTCTGCCATACAAAAGCATGAGAAAATTAGGCAGGGAGGACACGTTGTGTTCCTGCTGGGCCTGGACAGAGAACAGAGTTTAAGACAGTGAGCATGACCAAGGTGAGCCAAGAGGACAACCAATCCAAAGGACACAGGAACATACACGGAGAAGAAGATTCTGGATTTATTCATGAGGATCCATGGAGAAATTAGAAGTGCGTGTGCACGCGCACGCTCATACACAAACACACACACACACACTTCTAGGAAAAAGAAGCAATGAATAAACAGCAAATCCAAAAGAGGAACTGAATTAATTCAGTTAATGAACTTGATCTGAAAGACACAGCTGAGGCTATTTCCTAGGGAACAAAGGACAAACACAAAAATAAAAACTGTGCGAGCCACATAGGGTTAATCCCTAAAGTGCATGTCTGGGTAGCAAGAGCTATAGAATGCACGGCCCAGGGCCACCACGGCTGCACTGAGAAGGGCTCTCCTCCTAGAGAGGAGGGCCCACAGGAGCCTCGATGGTGTGACTTAAAAGTGATGCTCAAATACACCAAAACTTAAAATGCTGAAAACTTAGAAAGAATTGTACGGTTTCCCATAAAAAGGGTTACCTTCAAAAGAACAAGAATATCACTATTAAAATATCACACTGAAACCCAATACTTTATAAAATCAATGACCTAATAAAATATATATTTAGAAAAAGAATCCCACAGGCTGGTGAGATAGGTCAGTGGTCTAAAGTGCTTACTTATGCAAACATAGGCAGACCCAGGGGACCTGGGTTCAATCCTCAGCATCAGCACCACATTTTGTGCCAGGCCTGAGCTGGCCAAAAAAAAATCTCACCAGTAGCGGATTCTTCTTCTTCTACTACTTCTTTCTTCTTTCTTGTTCTTGCACTTCTTGTTCTTCTTGTTCTTGTTCTTGTTCTTGTTCTTCTTCTTCTTCTTCTTCTTCTTCTTCTTCTTCTTCTTCTTCTTCTTCTTCTGAACTGAGGACTGAACTCAAGCCCTTGCACTTGCCAGTACTTACTCTACTGAGCTGTCTCCCTACCCCCGAGTAGAGGATTCTTATCATAATCACTAAATGCTAAAAGACAATGAGTAACATTTTGAAGTTCTAAGGAAAATTATTTTGAACTTAGTTCTATGCTAAGCCAAATTATCCATTATATGTGAATATAAAACTTTCAGACACATAAGAACTCAGAAATTCCCATGAACCCATTTTTTAAAATGTCCAGAGGAGGACATACTACGGCAAAACACAAAAGAGATCTAAAATAAGAAGAAACAAGTAGAGCAAGCTAACCTGAAGGGACTCTTGAAGAAAAACTGTTCTTAAGGATGAAAAATAAATGGCTCCTCATTAGAAGAGGAGGTAATGCCAGTAGGCAGCAAGACAATTCCACCACATGAATGTATGTTTAAGAAATAAAAATTTCTTAAAGGTAAAATGAAAATATAACTTTTTTTGTAAAACAGAAAAAGCAAGACCATCAGAAATATCTAGAAAAATATAACATTACATAAGAAGCCTACTGAGCAAATGTGACACAAACTAAAATGTGTTATATTTTGAACAATCTTTTGGCTTGAAAAAGAAATTAATTTTCCCTTAGTGTTTAAGATATTTTCTTTTGTGTTTATAAACAATATTGATGATCTTACTGGCTCATCACATGGTTTTACAATAGGCATTTTCTGCAAATAGTTACAAATACATAGTGCTGTTTCACACCTCTAAACTTTTTTTTTTTTTTTTTTTTTGCAGTACTGGGGATTGAACTCAGGACCTTGTACTTGCCAGGCAAGCACTTATTCTACCGAGCTATCTCCCCAGCCCCCCTTAAAACTTTAGAGTCAACCTAAATTTAGCAAATGAAAACCAAGCCTTCAGACAAAACACAGCGCAAAAGACTGTCCACCTCATAAAACTAAAGGACTGAAATAGTTGACAGAAGTCAAAAGTAAGAAGAGGAGAAAGAAAAGTCACTGAACTTTTCATCTGACATGGAAAGCTACGCTGAGAGGCTGCAAAGTGCCAGCCCCACCCATTAGCTCCCCCCTCCCCTCATTCCTGATGCTCAGAAGGGGTGGCGTCACACAGGGGTTTGAAGTTTTATGCTTCTCACTGTCTGCAGCAGTGAGTAGCTAACCCAGACTGCTACCAACACAAAGGCGACTAGAGAATCATCTCTGCGTGGGATGGAAGCTCAAGTAGGGACTAAATTGCCCAGATCCCCAGCTCTAGCTGGCTGTGGCACGCCATCACGGTAGCACTAGCATGCTGGGCTTTCTGTGGCTGACTCGGCTACTTTTCTCTTATTGCTGAGGCAAAATGCCCAATGCCCAAAGCCAGGGAAGATTGGTCAGCTCTCAGTCTGTGGAGCTGACTCCAAGGCAGGGTGGCGTGGTGAGGGGACAACAGTTCAGGTGACAGCAGAAGACAGCCACAGAAGAAGAGCAAAGAGGGAGGGAGGATCACTATTAGGCAGGCTCCACACCTCAGGTCCTTTTCACCCAGTGAGGACCCTGACCCCTGCTGGGTCACTTGGTCAACCTTGTGTGCATCTCAAGTTGATACAATGTACCAGCTGGAACAGTGACCAAGAGCCCCGCCTGAGGCTTTGCCTCAGTGTGACCATTCCACACTCCCCAGCCTGCCTTTCCTCCCCACTTTGTCCACTCTGCAGATGGGCCTGCTGCCTCCCTCAGCACCCCGGCTCTCCTGTCTGCTATGACTGGGACATGGTTTGTCTCCACCAAGATTCATGTTGAAGTTTCAGTCCCATGGAGCAACGCTGGGATATGGGGCAGTACAGAAGGACTCACATTTTTCTCCCTGAGGGAATTAGTTCTTGCAGAAATGGACCAGCACCAGAGAGCCAGCTGTAGTTCAGTAGGTCCGGCTTCTGACCTCTCCCTCTCTGGAACTGCTTCTTCCGCATGCACCTGCTTCTCCTCCACTCTGTCATGCGGGAACAGAATGAGGCTTCCAGCAGCAGCCAAGCAGGTATCAGCGCCATCTGCCTCCCGGGCCACAGGCCCACAGAAGGCCCCTGTTGTCACAGATGAAGCAGCCATCAGGTCAGTGTTTCCACATCCACAGATGGATTCACCAAGCTTGCACTGAAGATACTCGGGGGGAGGGGGGATCATAACCGTATTGAGCATGTGACAGACCTTTCTTTTTTGCCATTGTTTCCTAAACAATATAGTGCAACCATTATTTCTGTAGTACCTAGGTAATTAGAACTGTAGTAATCTCGAGATGCTCTAAAGTGTACAGGAGGATGTGAGAGGTTATATGTAAATACCAGACTTGAACACTCTGAAGACTTTGGTACCTGGGGAGACCCAGAATAAGTCTCCATCAGCTATCAAAAGATGATTGCACCCTATCTCTGGTATTCCATTATAACAGAAATTGACAAAAGCAGTATCGTAAATTGGGCTATCTCCAAAGGGACGCTAAGGCTGATTACTTCCATCCAACCATCTTGCTTGGTCCCGAGATCCCAGGATGCAAAAGTGAGGGACAGGACACAAAACAAAAATGAACAAAACCGCTGCAAGAATGTGCTAACCAGTAGGCCAGTCCAAGACTCCGTCAAGTGCTCCACAAGCCCCTTGTCAAATGTGTCTTAGCCCTTGGGTGGGAGCTTTGGTTTCTAGCACAGTAGCTCAAGAGTCTCAGGGCATTAACGCCCCAAAGCTGTGCTGTTAGGGGTGCTCTGTATCAAGCAGGTCCTCTGGGGAAAGAAATGGAGGAAGTTCACTATGACAGCCAGAGTGCATTATCGGGTTAAAACTGCAGAAGCTGCTCGAGTGAGAGACTGGTTGCCAGCATGCTGGGCAGAGTAAGATATGAGGCCAGTGGGGCTTGACATGCTGCGTGAGGCATGTTCAGCACATCCCACACACAAGCGTTGTCAAATCCCTCTGCTTTACAAACATCTATCTCATCGCCTCCTCCCCTGCTCCCTGTGTTTGCAGGCACTTACTTAATCCAAGCTGGATTCCTTGCCTCTTGCAGTAGCCACCCAACTGAGGCTTCATGAGGGACAGGTACAAAAATAGAATAATTCCAGCAACCCAGAGATGAGCGGAGCAAGTCACTTGGGGCCCTGTCGAGGAACATTATTCTCCCTCCACTGAACCGTCTGTCAAAGTACTTGAGCGAAGAGATGTTTTCTGTTCCTTCTGTGGTAATGAGGGTGAAGTGTTACAGATTTCGGAAATAGATAAGGGGAGTAGGCAAGTTCAGGTCAGCTGGAGAATATCTTTCAGTGTTATTCATTATGACTCTCAAAAAGATGTCAAGATATCCAGAAAACAATCCACTTTATAGTTTTTCAGTTAATTGATTTTTCTCTAGATTATACCCTGGTTGGAGACATTCATCCCCTTACATACTTCATGATTAAAATATTAAGCAATATTCCATGATATCTTTTAAAAGTTGAAGAACTGGGGAGATAGCTCAGTAGCCTAAGCACTTGCCTGGCAAGTGCAACAACCTGGGTTCGATTCCCAGTACCACATGCTATGCCAGCCACTGAAATCAGGCATGGTGGTGCATGCCTATAATCCTAGTGCTGGGGAGGCTGAGACTGGAGGATCACTATTAGTTTGAGCTGTGTAGCAAGAACCTGTACTGAATAAATAAATGATTAAAAAAGTAAAATCTGGTCACTTAAAAGTAATGGGTCACTTAAAAAATTTATGTGGCAGATTTGTTGGTTTACTTCTTGCTTATGTGATGAATCTAAAAAACTAGATTCTGGCTTCAAACGTTGCTGCTTGCTGTGTACTACAAATTTAATGTACTTTAATTACTTATAATTAGTTGTAGTGTAAACTCAAATTCTTTCATTAGTTTTAATTCATCTCATAAGCAAAACAGTCAATTGTTGCAGGTTGTCTTATTACACTGGTGGGGAACCCCTAGAGTAGATAATTAGCTCCTCCACCAACAAACTGTCTTGGACTACAAGCTGTCATTAGTCATTATTCCACCCTCTTTCCAGGAGCAGCCAGAAATTAAGATCATGACACAGAGTCAGAATCAACTCAGTCCTTTTTTTTTTCTTTTCTTTTTTTTTTTTTTTTGGTGGAACTGGGGATTGAACTCAGGACCTTACACTTGCCAGGGAAGCACTTATTCTACTAAGCCACCTCCCCAGCCCCTATTTCTTTTTTAATACATTTGGTTGTTACATGGTCTCACTATGTAGCATGGACTCTTGGTGATCCTCCTGTCCCCACCTTCCCCAGTGCTGGGATTACAGGTGTGTGTCACTATACCAGGACTCTGGTCAGCTTAGCATGCCCTGGGGGCAGGGCCAGCAGGACATGTGGTGGTGCTGGGGATCAAATCATGGTCCCTGTGTTTGCCTAAGCTTGCCTAAGCTTTCGTCTGCTGAGCTGTCTCACCAGCTCCTAAACTCAGTTCTTTAAGCCAGTAAAATAATGGCAACCTCCTCTTTCTTTGTGCTTCCCGTGCCAGCAATGTCTCCAAATGGACTCAAGTCTCTGTGTGCTGACATTCGGAAAAGCAAGAACCCAGCCACATGCACACACACACACACACACACACACACACACACACGTGAACAGTTTATAGCATGTATATGTGAATGCATATTTTATATGTTTTTTAACTTGATCTATTATATTTATAAAAACCAAACTAGACTGGGTATGGTGGCACACACCTACAACCCTAACACTCGGGAGGCAAAAGCAGAAACATCTGTGAGTTGGAGGCCAGCCTGGGCTACACAGCAAAGCCCTGTCTCCAAAACACCAAAGTAACAAATAATTGAATAAATTATTTAATTAAATTGTTTAAAACCCAACTAATCAAGAAAACAAGTTTGCTGGTGCATGTAATAAGATACTCAGGGGTAGACTAAACTATTGAACAGACATTTTTCCCATAACCTTGTAACAAACAGATTTTTTTCTTCCTTTCTGAGAATGCGATTCCTTGGAGACATAGACTTCCTTTTTGGGTAATTTTTGGCCACTAAAAGTCCACAGAGAAAAAGCCTACATTACAAGGTTAAGTGAAAAATACAGGACACAAAACTGATTCACAGCACATGACCTACTATATAAACAATATGCTGGGAAAAAATTGGAAAGAAATATATCAAAATGATTAAAGTATTAGTTTCTAAATATGTTTTTCTTTTGTCTCCATTTACAGTTTTCAGATCTTTATGTAACAATCATATTAATTTTATCACTGGAAAAGCTCAACTTTAAAAGAAAATGTATAGGAATTGTGGTTGTAGAGAAACTCACTGAAAAGCCAACTGACCAAGCAGCAAATGCCAAGATTAGTGCAAGAGCTGATCTGTACCTCAGGGTGGAAAACAGAATTTGTTTTGCAAGACTTTGGTTTGGAAATCTTTAGAGTAGAATCTGAAGCCCCGTGTGAAAGATCAGCAGATCGAGTATTGGGCCTTGAGCTACTGCAAAATGTTATTTCCCAGGAATGATCTTGCCATTTCATTTTGGTAAAGTTCTTAAAGCTTATAAAAAATTCTCCCAGCAAGAGACTGGCTTGGTGGCGCATGCTATAATCCCAGCAGTTGGGAGGTTGTAAACAGGAGGATCACTATAAGTCCAATCTAGCAGTGAGACCCTGAACACTCTGTAGACCCTTCCCTAAAATACAGGGAAAAAAAGTTCTCCCAGCAAAAGGTAGTCTTGGTTTGGGACCCAGGAAACTCCAGTATGGAGCTCTTTTCCCTCTATAGGGATGGCAATAACGAATGCAAAAACAGACTATAAATTGAAATGATCTAGGGGCTGGGGAGATGACTCAGTAGAATATGCACTTACCTGGCAAGCGAAAGGGTCTGAGTTCAATCCCCGGTTCTGCCAAAAAAAAACTTAAAATGATCTGAAAATGTCGCTGGAAGGAATATTGTATTTCTATTTCAGGAATACTGAAACAGAAGAGAAGCCTCTGTACCTCCAGTCGCCCTCTCCTGCTCAGCTTGCAGGGCCTGGGCGGTCTCCCTGGCTCAAGGAGTACAGCACCCATAAAATAAAAATAAAAGATTTTTATTTTATTTCACAAGTGAGAGAAACTGCTGTGAATACAGCACTAATTTGAGGAGGAAAAAATTTTAAAACAACCTACAGTTCATCAAAAATGTAAGGGGCTGGGGAGATGGCTCAGGGGCCAGGGAGATGACTCAGTAGAATAAATGCTTGCCTGGCAAGCACAAGGGCCTGAGTTCAATCTCCAGTTCTACCAAACAAAAAAAAAAAAAAAAAAAAAAAAAAAAAAAAAAAAAAAAAAAAAAAAAAAAAAAAAAAAAAAAAAAAAAAAAAAAAAAAAAAAAAAAAAAAAAAAAAAAAAAAAAAAAAAAAAAAAAGAAAAGAAAAGAAAGAAAGTAAACAAGTTAGGAAGATAAAATGGATGAGAGCTACCTGGGCCAACAAAAATGAGCCTCACAAAAAGAATGCAGGTATAGAATGATACACAGAGAATGTTCAGTGGTTTTAAACACACAAACAACAGTCCATGAACCATTGTTAGTAAAACTGTAGAGACCTCCATGGGAATGTAAGTACAAATATAGGGTTGCAATTGTGTGGAGCAGGAGAGGAGCAGAGGGGAAAATGTACACAGGACTCTGTGTTGTCATCATTAGGCTCCACTGGTGTTCCCCCAGATCATTCTCTTACTTCATGCATGAAATAGGTCACCCTGTAGTCATTACTGGCGCCTTCCTTTGTGTCTAGCGCTATGTATGCAGCGCAGCATACCTTGGCCTATTTAGCCCTCACAAAATCCCTCTGAGGAAGGCCAGGGCGTCCTATTTTAAGAAATGAGGGTGCCACCCTAGTGCTTCAATTGCATCCCCAAGGTCACTACCCAGCACGGAGCAGGGGTGTCCTGGCATTTGTTTCCACCCTAACATCTCTCCTTATGGACTTTAAACACCAAGCACTCTGTGGCCCAGGAGCTGGGCTTGGCCACAGCCATTAGAATAAAATTGCAGCGTTTCCTCCAGCAGTCTTAACCCTGCTTTCTCTTGCTCCACACAGGCGCTCTGCTTACTGAAAGTGGCCAAGAAGGCGCTGAAGTTGTGCTCTTTGGTTAAGAAGGAGCTCTGTCTTCCGAGGAAAACAAAGAGAAGCTTTCGTGCCTCCAGCCGCCCAGGTGTAGTCTCCCTGGCTCGAGGAGCGCGGCGCAGCCAGCCTCCAAGAGCCAAGCGGGTGCTGCTGCGGAGGAGCGTCGTTTTCTCACCGTAGTCGCGGTGCCCTTCACTTGGCGCCCTGTGTGTGGCTTTTTCTCTGGTTTTGCTCGGATGGGAGGAATTAATAGGTGTCATCGAAAGGGGCGCAGGAGCACCGCATGGCCCGGAGCCCGAGCTCAGACTGAGTGCACAGCCTCAGCCCAGACTTGGTTGTGCTTTCCAGGACAACAGAGCAGGAGCGCAGGGGCACGATAGAGGGGTGGCGGGGTGCGGAGGCTGTCGGCCCAAAGCCGGTATCCTGGAGGTGGTAAGCTCTGTACTCTGATCCATGGATTCACCTGACCAACAACACACTCCCCTTGCAAGGCCGAGAGGAGGCTGCGCTTTGCTGTTGCTGTGATGCGGTGGCCAAGGGAGGCAGAGACAGAGAAAGGGGCTCCTTCCTGAACAGCAGGAGACCCTGCTCTCCTGCCAGGCGAGTCTCCTAGCCACAGCCACCTGAGGCCGTTCGTTGCTGACACGACAGGCCTGGGTTAGTGAATTTCACATCTTCCAGAAAAAAATTCTGTGCCTCCACTCACATGCACCGTGCTGACAGAGGGCTCATCACACAGCGGCGAGGACAGCGCCGGCCTTCTCCTGTGCTTAGGTGAGCCGGCCTTAGCTGCGCCAGCGCCCGAATACCGACAGTTCAGGAGTCCTTGTCAGACACCAGACGCCAGACGGGTCCCACATTCCAAAACAGAGGAGCGGTGACAATGGATGCGTCAGTGCAGAACCACTGGCCAAACGCCAAGCTTGGCCAAGACCAGGGCACGACGGCCTTCTTGGCCGGGAGAACTCTGGGGGCCAAGGCTCGAACAGGAAGTGCACTGTGGTTACCAGATTAGAAGCGTGATGGAGATGCGGCGCAACCTGGAAGAAACTGCCAGGAAGTGGTTTCTCTGCCTGAGTCCAGGGGTCACTTGTTTCACAATCGTCGCTAATCAAGTGGACTTAGTCCCTCCCGGGAATTTTCTCACTGCTCAGGTGTTTGCACACCTGTCTCACCCACCCTGGCCTCAGGAGACGCAGACGCAGCCTGTCCCACATACATAGTGCTGTCACTGTCATTTCAGAGCACCGCCACGCGCTGATGCTTGCTGTTTTTGTAGGCCATTACTAATTCCTCCCAATCTCTGATCTTGCTTCTAGACAGGTGCCAGTAACTTCGTACTGTAGAAGAGGAAGCCTCATCTCCTCGACACTGGTCTCTGTGGCTTTGCCGGCAATGCCTTCCATGTCACCTATGATTCTCCTCATCTAAAACACGGTTGAGGTGTGGCTACCCCAGGTGGACCCCTTCACTCCTGCAAGAACACCGCTTTCCTCCTCTGGACTCCACGGCACTCCCGGACCGCTCTTCCAGCTGGCTGTTGTGGTTCTCGTGTCCAGAATGCCCACACTTCACCACGCCATCTCTCCAAAGTGCTAGGAGCCTTTGACCACGACCCAGTGTGTACATCTATTTTAAGTTATACACAGATTCCTGAGCTACTCTGTTACAGTAAGTAAAATTATGCAAAAAAAAAGGGAAATATGATCCAGATGCGGGGTGCACGCCTGTAATTCCCAGCTCCCAGGAGGCTGAGGCAGACACCAGGATGCTGAAGCAGACACCAGATGCCGGGTGAATCGATGTGAGTCGAGACCAGCCTGAGGGCTACAAAGTCAGCTCCAAGCCAGTCTGAACTGCATAAGCAAGACCCTGTCTAAAAAGAAGAGAAGGAAGGAAGAAAAAAAAAAAAAGAAATGTGGAAATAACTAAAAGATTTCAGTATTTCAGTACATTTCACATAAGGCTTAATAGCTTCAAAATCCTTTTACTTTTAGCAAGGGGTGTGTGTGTGTGTGTGTGTACGATATGTGGTACCCGGAGTTAAACTCAGAATCATGTGCTTGCCAGACAGGTGCTTATGCCACTGAGCTATCTCCCTCACTCTTAGTAACTTATTTTAAATTAGTAATTATTAAGACACAAAATTATCTCATGGAATTACATGATAAAATGTTCAATAGTTTGTACTATTTAGTGAGAAAATTGAAGTTTACCATGTTTCATTAATTGAAATCCTTGGTAAAATGTTCTAATGAGAGGCAGATGAGATAGCTCAATGGACTAAGAGCCCACTTAGGCAAGTTCAGGGACTAGGGTTTAACCCCTGGCACATGCTGCATCAGCCCTGCCCCTGGGTGCACTAAGTCAGCACCAAAACCAGGCATGGTGGCAGACACCTGTAATCCCTGTGCTGGGGAAGCTGAAACAGGAGGATCACTACAAGTCCAAATGCATTAATTTTTTTTTTTTTTAATTTAGGTTTAGTTGGGCCGGGTATGGTGGCTCATGCCTGTAACCCTAGCACTAGGGAGGCTGAGGCAGGAGGACTGTTGTGAGTTTGAGACCAGCCTGAGCTACAAAGTGAGTTTAAGGCCAGCCTGAATTGCAAAGTAAGACCCTGTCTCAAAAAGACAAAAAAAAAAAAAAATTAAATTAAATTAATTTAGATTTAGTTGATTTAATATTTGGTTTTAATACCTAACAAAGCAGGGAAGAACAAAAATTCATGGTTAAATGAAAAGCATGCATTGTAGGCCATACTTACAGAATTACATTTCAATTTTAAATTTGTACATACATAAAACATAAAAAATACTTTATTTTGGAAATGTCCTGATTTCTTTTTCTTTTTTTAATGTATTTGGTACAGGTCTCACTACACAGCTCAGACTCCTAGCGATCCTCCTCTTTTCAGCCTCCCCAGCACTGTGATTACAGGTGTGCACCCCCACACTCAGTCTTGGTGAGTAGTTCAGTGTGCCCCTGGGGGTGGGGATTGAACCCTGGTCCCTGTGCTTGCCTGACCAGACATTTTGTCCACTGAGCTATCTGGCCGGCCCTTCTTTTTTTTTGGTGGAACCAGGGATCCAACTTCCCTTGCACTTGCCAGGGAAGCACTTATTCCACTGAGCCATCTCCCCGGCCCCAGGCTGGCCCTTCTTGACAAATTTTCATCTCAATGTCTCTTAGTTATGTCTAACCTAATTGGAAAACAATGCTATATATCAAACTGGCTTAATACTTTCTAAAGTTATTTGAAAGATTTGAAAGTTATCTAAAAATAAAAACAAACAAGTTTTTAAGAGTTAGAAAACTAACTTTTCAAATGTTAAGTGTGTCTACATGAGGAATTTTTATATGAGAATTTTGATAAAAACCATTACCTTAATTTTGGCCACAAAATAACATCATGATGGACTCATTTCTGATCTGTGTTGTTTCTGAAGATGAACACAAACTGTTGATGTACTTGAGTTTGTTTTTCAAATTTCTCAAGTTTGTTTGCTCATTTACAAAACAGCTGCTTTCTCCTTATTTAAAATCACCTTTAACTTCATGAAACAAATCAAGCATGTTCACTTCTTTTTAACCTCAAACACACCTGACAGTCACTTGTTTTCACCAAAAAATGAACATTTGTCTGTTTTATAAAAGAAAAATGCCCAGTGTCTTCAAGATTCTCTCATATCTCCTGGGAGATGTTTTTGATCTTCAGCTACAATTTTTGTCACTGTCAGCAACTTTATCTTCAAATACAATGGCTAGCAATGTTACCAACAAGACAGATCCTCACTCCATGAGTTCCCGTGGGTTCACTGGGAATCTGAACACTCTTGTGGGGAAGAAATCCGATGTGGAGGCCATGTTCTCGAAGTATGGCAAAATTGTGGGTTGCTCCATTCATAAGGGCTTTGCCTCTGTTCAGTATGTTAATGAGAGAAATGCCCAGGCTGCTGAGGCTGGAGAGGATGGCACAATGACTGACCACATTTTAGATATTAATCTGGCTGCAGAGCCAAAAGTGAACAGAGGAAAAGCAGGTGTGAAACGATCTGCAGCAGAGATGTACAACTCCTCTTTTGACTTGGACTATGACTTTCAACATGATTATTATGAGAGGATGTACAGTCACCCAGCAGGGGTTCCTCCTCCTCCTCCTCTTCCTCCTCCTCCTCCTATTGCTCAGGCTATAGTACCCTTGAAATGCCAGTGTGTATCAGGAAACACCTCACAAAGAGGCAAAAGTGGCTTCAATTCTAAGAGTAGCCAGCAGGGATCTTCATCCACGTCTGGAAAGTTGAAATGTGATGACCTTCAGGCCATTACAAAGGAGCTGACCCAGATAAAACAAGTGGATTCTTTACTAGAAATCCTGGAGAAAATTGAAGAGGAACAAAGCAAACAAGCAGTGGAGATGAAGAATGATAAGACCGAAGAGGAGCAGCCCACAACCTCCCAGAAGAAAGATGAGACTAATGTGAAGATGGAGTCTGAGGGTGCTGTGGATGACTCTGCTGACGAGGGGGATCTACTGGATGATGATGAAAATGAAGATGGGTGGAGGACCAGGTAAAAACGCTGGAGTTGATTAAGGACGATGAAAAGGAGGCTGAGGAAGGAGAGGATGACAGAGACAGCTCCAACAGCAAGGATGACTCCTAAGCAGACAGTTTGGTTTATTTTTATTTTTATTTTTTATTTATTTATTTATTTATTTTTGTCTTTTTGAGACAGGGTCTCACTACACAGTTCAGGCTGGCCTCAAGCTCACTTTGTAGCTCAGGCTGGTCTCGAACTCACAACAATCCTCCTGCCTCAGCCTCCCGAGTGCTGGGATTACAGTCATGCACCACCACACCTGGCCCTTATAGTTTGGTTTAGAAGTCTTGTCCCATTATTTTTTTATCTAGGCACTTGTCTAAGATTAAAATTTCACCAGATCCTCTCCCCTAGTATCTTCATCACATGCTCACTGTTCTCTGTGTCCTATCATGTGCATAACTGCCCTGCGCCTAGTACTATTTTCACTTCTTTTGATGCTCTTAGTAGTTTTGTAAAGTCTTCTCCTTTAATTTTTGCTTTTTAATTTTGATACCTCATTATGACAACAATAAAAAGCTTATATTATTTTTTAAATAAATAAATAAATAAGTCAACAACGGAAATGTGATTTCCAGGAACTTCTTGTTTCAGTAAATCAGAAGACTCTACTAAGAACCCTAGGGCGGATGAGATGGCTCAGTAGAATAAGTGCTTGCCTGGCAGGCACAAGGGCCTGAGTTCAGTACCTGGTTCTGGAAAAAAAAAAAAAAATGAAACAAAAACAAAACATTTGTGGTGTGGCAAGCACAAGACCCTGAGTTCAACTCCAGGTACTGCAATATATTTCCTGTGGTAGGGGCACTTAGTGTAGAGTGGTACATCATCTAGCAAAAAAGCCCAGATTCTTTTCTTCCATCCTTAAATTTAACTGATTACATTCAAGATATTATAGTTAGTTGCCTCCAGCTTCCAAAACAAAAGTAACAACAGAATCATCTGTTACAGTCCACCATGTGAGAAGGTCTCAGATGACTGCGTTGTCACTGCTCTCCAAGTTAAAAGCCAGCAAAACAGAAAGTTTATTTAGTATGATCTCCCAAGCTTCCTTTGGTTATAAAAAGAGGTTTTTTTGTTTTGTTTTGTTTTTTTAAAAAAGGACTTCCTATACCCGTCTCAGACAGTCCTAGGAAGTCAGCTTCTCCACCTCATCGCTAACAAGGCCTGCAGGGATTTTTTTCTTTCTTTCTTTTTTTTTTTTTTTTTTAATAAGAGATAAAGCTCAAGCATCGCACTTCCCTTTAGCCAGTAGCCTCTTCTAACCCCTCCTCTTTTACCTCTTGATGGTTAGGGTTCGGAAAAGGGGGTACCAGGGGGAGAAATGCCAGTGAAGCACATGCTCCTTCTTCATCCTCCAGCAGCAGTCGCCTCTTACCTGTAGCTCTCCGGGCAGCGCCCTCCCGGAACCCTGCGCCTCACCTTCGGAAGTGCACGCCGAGCTATTTTTGTTTAGGGACTCTTCCGGTACTCAAACCCCGGAGACTGTAGAAGAAAAGGAAGCCGTGTTGAATCACGGCGAGAACGCTTAGCGCAGGCGTCGCATACGCACATGCTCGCGCACACATAGAGTTTGGTTCCAAGAGAGCAGCTGCAGAAGTGTGCAGAAAAAAACTTTAGGAAAATTCCGGCTTGGTTATGTCCCCAACGACGCACCTTGACCCGGAAGGCCTAAGGCAGGGTCAGCAACGGGGCTCTTACGGGTGCCGACAGGAGGGCGCGTGCACGTCCTCTTCGCCGCGGGAGAGGCACAGATGTCTGAAGCTGCACTAGTGGCATCTGGTGCAACTGCTGCTTCAGGCTCTTCTTTCTATTTTCTTGTCGTCATCTTTCCCTTCCTCACCCCTCTCCTTGGAACAGCTGGACGTTCTTATCTGTGGACTATAAAGATTAGGCTGAAAATGGAAAACCAAGAACCAATGGATTCTTCTCAGAATACCAAACAGCATGTTATTTCAGAGGAGTTAATTTTAGAAGGAAAATGGGTCAAGCTTGAAAAACCAACCTACATGGATCCTCCTGGTAAAACTAGAACTTGGGAAACAGTGAAATGTACAACAAGAAAGGGGCAGTCTGCTGATGGGTAACAGTCATCCCAGTGCTTCATTCTGAGTACGTCGTTCTGGTGAAGCAGTTCCGACCACCAGTGGGTGGCTACTGCCTAGAGTTCCCGGCAGGTCTCATTGATGACAATGAGAGCCCAGAAGCAGATGCGCTTCGAGAACTAGAAAAAACTGGGTATAAAGGCGATGTTCCTGAATGTTCCCCAGTTGTATGTATGGGCCCAGGCTTGTCAAATTGTACCACATACATCGTGACAGTGACAATCAATGGAGATGATGAAGAAAATGTAAGACCGAAGCCAAAACCAGGGGATGGAGAATTTGTGGAGGTAATTTCTTTACCAAAGAATGACCTGCTGAATAGACTTGATGCGCTGATAGCTGAAGAACATCTTACAGTGGATGCCAGAGTCTCCTCCTATGCTCTGGCGCTGAAACATGCAACCACGAAGCCATTTGAAGTTCCTTTCCTGAAATTTTAAGACTAAAGAAAACACTGGCTATGCTTTTGTACATGAGACTACCAGGCCTTCATCACAAAGGCTATATTCAACTTAATGTAAATGTGAAATTAGCTTTTTGATAAAACAAAAGCACAGAATGAAAAAAAAAAAGGCTAGCCAAATAGCTCAGCATATTAAAGTGCCTGCAAGCAGGCTCAGAGTCTAGGGTTCGATCCCAGGCCTGATGTGCCAGCCCCGCCTCCAGGGTGCTCTGAGAAGGCAGTTGATACTGGATATGGTGGCATACACCTGTAATCCCAACTCTTGGTAGGTTGTGACCAGGTGGATCACTGAGTCTGATCTAACAGTGAGACCCTAAACACCCTATAGACCCTTCCCTAAAATAAGAAAAAAATAAAAACCTATGAAAAACATGGCCTAACCAAATAGCTCAGTGAATTAAAGCACCTGCAAGCAGGCACAGGCTCAGGGGTCTGGGGTTCAATTCCCAGGCCTGCCATGCCAGCCCCACCCCTGGGGTGTGCTGAGGCAGTGATTAAGACTGGGTATGGTGGTGCATGCCTGTAATCCCAGATCTTGGGAGACTATAAACAGGCAGATCACTACAAGTCTGATGTAGTAGTGAGACCCTGAGCACCCTGTAGACCCTTCCCTAAAAAGTAGGGGGGAAAAAAAAGGAACTTGCCATAATTTATGATTAAGAATTTAACCAGGATGGAGCCAGGGACATAGCTCAGTGACACCAGCACCTTCCTGGCAAGTGTAAGGTCCTGTTTTTGTTTTGTTTTGTTTTGTTTTTGTATGTGTGTGTGTGTTTCCATTTATGTATTTGGTACAGGGTCTCACTATGCAGCTTGGATTTGTAGTGATCCTCCTTTTTTCAGCCTCCCCCAGCACTGGGATTACAGGTGTGGGCAGGCCAGCTTGCCTAGACTTGTTCATTGGCTCAGTGTGCCATGGGGGCAGGACTGGCAAGGTATGTGGTACTGGCAAGACTGGGGATCGAACCCTGGTCCCTGCACTTGCCAAATCAAGCACTTAGTCCACTGAGCTATCTCACCAGCTCAAGGTCCTGATTTTGATTCCCAGCCCAGCACACACACAAAAGAAATTTAACCAAGGAGTTAGAAAAATAACAATGAAATCCTGAGGAATTTAGGAAATACTTAATATAGAAAAAAACAAAAATTAAGGAATTGAAAAACAGACTGGTAAATAAATCAACATAAGTTTATTCAAAGAACAATATACAAGATGAATAAATATGCAGGCAGATATTTCTTTTCATTGTCTTTGTAGGTCAATATCCAAAATGTTTAACAGGTCTTATGAGCATTTCAAAGGCCCCAAAAGGAGAAGATGCAACATTTGTTCTTCATTTTTTCCAATAGATGACAATCATTACGCATACAGAAATACCCCAAAGATGTTTATCAAAATGTTAACTGTATTTATCTCTGGAGGGAAGCTCCAGTGGCCCAAATGGTTAGCATGCGGTACTTTTCTCTGGAGAGCAGACTTTGGAGCAATTTTTCTTTCTTCTTTAAACTTTTCTATATTTCTTGGATTGTTAACAATGAGCATTTATCTTTTTTTATTGTCAAGATAAAAACTAAAATCATTTTCATGTTTTGAACTGTCACAACATGACTGAATGTGAAGTATGATCGTACATGGAAAGCGACCTAAAACGTGAACAAACCACAGTCGTGTGTGCTTTATAACTTGAGCACCACGCATTTGTGTCACACTGAACAGGGAAGGGGCACATCTGTGACGGAGATCCACATCATAGTTGGGTCATAGTTGCCTGGCGCGCAGTCACCACTGCTTCACGGTGGGTCTCTCCCAAGGATCAGGTAACTGCAAGGGTTTGCAGAGGGACTGCGGCCCTTGGCCTCCCCGCAGAAGCGGCACTGCTGCAGCTCACAGAGCGCCCCTGGTGGACGTCCCTACTGAAACAAAGCCTCGCGACCAGCACTAACCTTAGAGAACAAACCTGCTGGAGTCTGGTCTCCACGTCTGCCAAAGGCCCACGCGAGAAAGCCTTGATCCCTTCGAAGGCAATAGTGGCGGGTGGTGGACTCTTCAACACATGAGCCCCAGGGGGCCTTTCAGACACGGGGGGGGGGGGGGTTGGGGGGCTGCCCTTGAGGCCATCTAGGGACTCTGGTTCCTTTCTTCCTCCCTTTCTTTTTTTGCTCCCCTGAAGCAAAGAAAGTGAAGCAAGAGATTACACACACACACACACACAAACACACACACACACGCTGCTGCCTTGATCTGCTTCCTTCATATAGAGCTAAAATATGCAAACCAGCTGCTGTACACCAGGACCTCCCAAAGTGTGAGCCTGAATAAACCTTTTATAAACTGAGTGTCTCAGGTACTTCTTATATGTGGAAAGCTGACTAACACAGCAACCTATAAAACTGAAGACCACCAGGGAAATTTAAAGTAGTCTGAACTACTTTTAGTGAACATACAGACTTGGGGAAGACACTCCACTTCAAAGTATTAATTGTATCTTTCTAGTCACCGATGGTAGGCAGTCAAGGCAGGTATCTGTAAAATTTGTATAGATAAAACCCTTCTTTTTTTTTCACTTATGTATCTGGCACAGAGTCTCACTACACGGTGGCCTCCTAGTGATCCTCCTGCTTTCAGCTGTGCAGGTGTGCACTGCCATGCCAGGGCCGTTCACTGGCTCCGCATGCTTGGGGGGGCAGGGCGGGTGCGGCATGCAGGACCAGGACCAAACCCTTGTCCCTGCACCTACCGAACAGGCAGTCTTCTGAGCTATCTTGTGGTCCCCCAATAAAACCCTTCTTTATGTGGGACCGTGAAAATGGACATGTGACCCAGGCCTGACTAGGCCGGACGCAGCACGGGGGCTGGCACAGGAAGAGGCTCATGGCCAAAAGCAGGATCCCTCTATGAGCGAGCTTAAGGGCGAAGAACTCGCTATGGACCAGGCACTCCAGTCGCTGTGGCACTTGTCTTGCCACCACTCAGGAAGCAAGTGCCTTCAGACACACAGAAAAGCAAGCAAGGTTAAAAAATAAGGTGAGACAGGGTCCGCAGGATTCCAAATCTAGTGCTAACAGTTTGACTTGTGTTACCTTCATTTGTAGCTGGCAGCACTTAATAACTATTAGCTATTAATTTTTCCATCCCCAGATGTCCCCTCAAATTCACATTGAGAGGATATATACTTAACAATAGACTCTTTGCTCCTAGCAGGAATCATCTTTTCACCTTTTTAATTTTTTTTTTTATTTTGTAAAGAGTACAACCGCTTCCTCCCCCACCCCCACCCACAAGGCTGTGGTGCATGATTGGTGAATGTCCCAGGTTCCACTGGGGAAGGTCCTCCTTCGGAATGTCATCCAGCACATAGTTGCTCACAATAAGATCCAGGAAGAATCAGATAGGTGGAAAATAAGAGAGATAGAGAAATAGATGGAGGATACTTCAGAGGAAACCAAAAGGAAAATGTTTCCTAGCAGTTCTGGTCAGATGCAGAGAGACAGATTTGATGAAAAAAGTCAGAGAGAATACTGGAGGCCAAAGACTGAAATTTCTGGGACACTGCAAGATGATTTTCTTAAACCTAAATCCTGGAACAAAAGATTGTGTGATTATGAAGCTAATATTCCAGACAGAGGAGACCACAGTGGTTATAAGGAGTTATACCCTGAAGAATTCGAAACAGACAGTAGTGATCAGCAGGATATTACCAATAGGAAGAAAACACCTCAGATAAAATTGTCTACCCAGGCTGGGGAGATAGTTCAGTTGAATAAGTGTTTGCCTGGCAAGCTCAAGGACCTGAGTTCAATCCCCGGTTCCACCACAAAAAAAAAAAAAAAAAAAAAAAAAAAAAATCATCTAACCACAAATCCCACAAATATAAGAAATCAAAGAAGTCACAAAAAGAAGCAAAAGAAAAGATCACACACACACACACAAGACAAGCAAGAAGGAAGCCACAGATGTAACAGCAGATTCCTCAAGTGAGTTCTCAGAAGAAACCAGTGCTTCTAGTAACAAAAAGAAGAAGCAACCACATAACTAAAAGAAAGAAATACAGAAAAAAGTCCCTCAAAAAACTAATTTTATTTTTAGGAGCAGAAAGTCCCATTTCCCAGTCAGATGATTCAGCATCCAGTAGTTCTGAAGAAAGTGAGGAAAGAAACACTAAAAAAAAAAAAAAGAAAGAAAGAAAGAAAGAGAAAGGAGAGGAAAAAGCCCATGTCCCTACTGCAGTTAACAATGACATACAGAGAAGAACAAACGCACAAATTGGGAAGTTTGTTCTTCCCAATTGGGCTACAGGTGAAAGATCTGAGAGCTCAGAGGATGATTAAACGGGAAAGAGAAATTCTTAGTTCCCTCTTGACTCTGGGTATTTACAGCTCATACACCTAGGAGTTTCTGCTAGTGACCCTTCAGCACAGGGGGCCTGAGGTGAGAGCTGTTTTGTGCCATCTGTACAAGTTTTGACAGACTACTTGTCTTCTGTTTTTTCTCTTCTGTTAAACTCGATCCCTTTTCTTGTTAATAGGGAATCTGGTATTTTGTTATGAAGGTTTCTTGAAAAGGTTATTTTTTGCAATTAATCACATTTAGTGTAGAGTACATATACAGCAAATTAAAGGACCCAGAAAGCTGAGCCCAATGTTGCCCTGGTTGCACCTACTGGAATGTTGAATTGGGGGAAATTATTGCTGGGGTCAAGGTGAACTGGAAGCAGCGCTGTGTGCAGTGGATGGATAAGGGAACACTGAGTTGTTCCCTGTCGTTTATATAGTAGGTGTCAAAACTTGTCTTCAGCTTTGGTGCTTTGATCCTTGTGTTTTGATCCTACAGCTGTGGTCTCATTTATTTAATGAAGAAATGGGCATAAGAGCAAAGTTTCCTTTGTTGGTAATATACATAGGCATCTGTTAGAAGGGACGAGGGCTTTCTCAATTCTTTCTTTTTCTTTTTTTTCTATTTTGCATTTTAGGGAAGGGTCTACAGGGTGCTCAGGGTCTCACTACTAGATTCAACTCATAGTGATCCGCCTGTTTACAGGCTCTCAAGAGCTGAGATTACAGGTGTGCATCACCACACCCAGTCTCAATTGCCATCGCAGCACGCGCCGGGGGTGGGGCCACCATGGCAGGCCAGGGATCAACCTCCCCACCCCCCTCACCCCTCCACCCCCCCGGCATCTGTGCCTGCTTACACAGGGTTTTAATCCACTGAGCTCTTTGTCCAGCCCTCAATTTCCTTTTCTTTTTTTTTTTTTTTTTTTTTTTTTTTTGTCTTTTCGAGACAGGGTCTCACTATGCAGTTCAGGCTAGCCTTAAGCTCACTTTGTAGCTCAGGCTGGTCTCGAACTCACAATAATCCTCCTGCCTCAGCCTCTCCTCAATTTCTTAATAGCCCTAACATATGGTAATTGGACAGTAAGTGGTTCTGTAGTTCCATTGTTGTATACTACCTAAATGGTCTCTTGTTTGCACTTATTTCTTCAGTTTGTTGGACATGATCTCCAGAAGAATTAGGGGTCATCCTAATTATGTTCTGAAAGAAGGTTCAGAGCAACAGCCATGTAAATGTCTTTTTTCTTTTGTGGGGAAGGGGGCTATACTGAGGATTGAACCCAAGGCCTTGCATAATACTAGGCAAGTGATCTACCACTGAGCTATACCCCCACCCTGTTGTCTTCCTTGCTTTCTAATTTTATTCATTCCTTTTATGTTTTCCCTAAAACTAAGTTCCAAAATGAAACAAGCTTCTCAGGGACAAATCCACTTTATTCTAATCTTCTGCATTGAAGTACCAAGTGTAGACTAAAAAACAAATAAAAAATTGAGAGAGTACAAAATAGCAGTAAAGCATGAAAATTACAAATGATACAGAATTTCACCAAACAAAATAATATGAATTTCACAGTATTTGTTGTAATGCATAGTGTTGTCTTCAATTTTGTTGTTCATATTGCCAGATATATGCATGCAAAACCAAAAAGAAAAAAGAAATATATAAGAAATTAAGAAGTTCCTCAGCCTCACCATCTCAGACCCACATGCCTGGCCACTCACCAGCAGGGCAGTGGTGTACACCTCTAAAACCAGTTCTTGGGAGGTTGAAACAGGAGGATCTCTGCAAGTTTGAAACCTGCCTGGGAGCTACAAAAGTGAGCACAAGTCCAGCCCAAACTGCACAACAAGACTCTGTCTCAAAAAAAAAAAAAAAAGAAAAAAAAGAAAAGAAAGGAAGGAAGAAAGAAAGAACAAAAAAGAAATTAAGAGAAAAAGGACAAAAAATTGAAAAAGCCAATATAAATTAAGCATTATCTTCACCTTTCCATAGAAATCCACAGTAAAGTTGTCGAAACCATCCTGCCTACATACAGAGGTCTATCTCTTTCCCCCACTCCCCCTGCTGTCCTTCTCGTGAACTCAGTAATTCCCTCCTTCTGAACAGTTAATTTCATCTTTATGCTTAGTGCCTATTCTGCTACATGTGCTTTGAGTCTGTGACTAAATTATAAAAACACCCTCAGGTCAATTTGATCAATGATAAGGAATGTGCTCTTTCATGAAGTGATTAAGCTCATAAAATAATCCTGATAATTCCTCCAAGAAGCAGCATAGGCAAAAGAATGACAATTTGTGAAACCAGTGAGTAGAACAAGCTAAACAATTTTCACAGAATCTTGGTTTTCAAGAGTTTTCAGGTAAAGACTGGGGAGAGAGTGAGGGGCAAGATGGAAGCCACAGTCCCCAAAAGCTACAGGAAGCACCATCAGAGGCGACTCTGACCAAGAGGCCTGACAGAGTTCCCTAGCTTCAGAGCAGGCATTGCAAGCTGACAGTTCTGGAACTGAACCGGCCCACAGAAATATGTTGTTTCGTCTGCACACTTTCTCTCAAGCTCTTCCCAAACTTCGCATTTGAATGTCATGAGCTGGGAATAATGCTGGCTGCAGCAGGTACTATTCTAAGTGCTTTGCATATTTGAATCCATTAATCCTCAGAGAACATTTGCTGAACGCTTACAATATGCCAAGCACTATTTCAAGCACTATGTATATTAACTCGCAAGATGCTTTATCTGTGAGAAAACTGCGGTGGAGAAGACCAGTAATGTCCCTGAGTGCGATCATGCAGCTAGGAACAGTGAAGCCAGTGCTCACAGGAGGCAGTCCAAGGGCAGGGACGGCTGGTGAGCCCTGACACTGCTGCAGTCCCCTCAGCCCTCCAGTTCTAGTAACCTCCCCCCTTGGATATTTTCTCCCCGCTCAGGTCAGTGTGGAAGTTTGGAAGCCAGGTCAGCACCGATGTCGCTGAGTCCCTGACCTGAGAATACCATGCCTGTTTTCTGTTAGTTGTACATAGCTTTCTCAGAGGTGACAGATGAGAAAGCCTCCCCGCCAACAAGCAGAGCACAGCCATCCATGGCTGGGGTTAACGGCAGAAACAAGTCACCTCTGTCACTGACCTCCCACACTGGACAGTTCTTCCAGAATCTCCATCTTGCTGGACTTTCAAATGCATTAAATCTTGCACGAGCAATAAGAGAAAAATGAATGAGCCTTCATCCAAATTAAAAGCACTGAAAGGCATATCAGGAGAATGAAAGAAAATAATCCACAGAAAGGAAGAAAATTCTAGGCCAGGGAGATAGCTCAGTGGAATAAATGCTTGCCGGGCAAGTGTAAGTCCTGAGTGAGACCCCTGGTACCACTGAACAAATAAACAAACAAAAGAAAGAAAAGAAGAAAATTCTAAATCTGATGAGATCAATCTAGAGTGCATAAAGTGCTCCTACAATTCACCAGTAATAACAACAAAAAGAAGCAACAACCCAATTCAAACTCTGCTAAAGGCTTGAAGAGACCTTTCTTCCCAGAGCTTACATAAATGGCCACTAAGCATCTGAAAAGATGCATAATTTTACCAGTTGTGTTAGCCCACTTTCACCGCTCTGAGACACAATACCCAACACCCAAAACATAAAGGAGAGGTTAACTTAGCTCATAGTGTCAGGGGTGCAGTCCACAGTTGGCTGGATGTAGGCGGAAATGTGGCAGAAAGGCACAGCAGAGGCTAGCTGCTTCTGTCAGGCAAACCAAGGTATAGAGCCAGAGGACAACCCAGACAGGGTGAGGCCAGGGGGTGTGTAGCTACCATCACACCTTCATCACACACACACACACACACACACACACACACACGGGGGGGTTGCTCCACCAAACGTACCCTTTACATCCTATTCCCTGTCAGCTTGACACTCAAACACATCTGCTTAAACCATACTTACTCTCCAGGTAAACACAATAATAGTTTAATGATTCCACCTGACACGACACAACTATCTTATGTGTTACCGGAGACAATAATTCATTTCACAAAATTTCAGCAGTTCCAGTAATTTTCCATTTTTCCAGCACTTTTCAAACATCCAAGTCAGAGCAGGGGAGATGGCTCAGTAGAATAAGAGCTTCCCTGGCAAGCACAAGGGCCAGAGTTCAATCCCCCGGTTCTGAAAAAAAAAAAACATCAAAGTCTAAGTCTCTTCTGAAATTCAAAGCAAACCCTTGGCTGTGAACCTCTATAAAAATCACGAACACATTGCGTAGCTCCAAGATACAATGGCACAGAGCAAACATCCCCATTCCAAAACAGAAGAAGGGGATGGAAAAAACTGGACCAAAGTCAAACTGAAATAGAATAGGGCAAATACTAAATTCTGTAGGTAGGGGCCAGCGGTACAGTGCCTGCCCAAGCAACAGGTCCCAGTACCCCATCTCCCCCAAATCCTGTAGGTCCATACCTGACATCTGAGGCACATGGTGCTGAGATGTGAGTTTCAGAGGACCAGAGTTCAATCAAACAGCCCTACCACTGCTGTTTCCCTGGTTCCAACCCCATGCAGCCTCTCTCCAGCTGGCTGTGGTCACAGCTTGAGGCTCTCCTCAGCAGCTAGTATGCATTGTGGCATCTCTCACCTCTTGGATTCTCCTCTGTACCTCCAACTTTATCCTCACAATTTCACATGCTGCCCTCCCTGGAGCTCCTCACTGGCCTCCCAGGCCTTCTTCTGAAGTCTAGGTAGGAGCCTTCCCCACCCCTTAACACCTGAATTGTCTATACCAGTGACACCAGCATTGTGTAGATAACACTAAGGTCTGCACCAGCCAGAACAGTAGCCAAGTCCCCATGGACCACGCTTGGTGTTCATAGCAGCATTATGCACAATGACTATAAGGTGCAAGAAATCACAACTCCATCGACAGGCATGAAAAACAAAATGTGAGCTGCAGCTGGGCACTACACAGCCTTACATGAATGACATTTCAAAACAGGCCACTCTAAGACTAAGTGAAAGAAACCAAACACTTCAGAAAGCCGAACACTGCACGGCTGCACTCAACAAGGTGCCCAGGATGGTCAACATGATAGAGACAAGAAAAAAGAGGGGCAGAGAGATAGCTCAGTGGACTAAAGCACCTGCTTAGGCAAGTGCAGGGACCACAGTTCAACCCCCAGTACCACATGCTGTGCCAGTCCCACCCCCAGGGTGGGCTGAGCCAGCCACAGAATCCAGGTGTGGTGGTGCACACCTGTAATCCCAGCACTGGGGAGGCTGAAAGCAGAAGGATCACTACAAATCCAAGCTGCATAGTGAGGTCCTGCAACAACCAATTTCATTTAAAAAAAAAAAAAAAAAAAAAGTAAAAGGCTACCTATGGCTAGGAGGAAAGAGAATGGGAAGATATTATTTATTGTAGAGACCTTCTGTTTGAAATGATGAAAAAGTTCTGGAAAAGGGGTCAGGGAGATAGCTCGGTAGAATAAGTGCTTGCTTTGCAAGTACAGAGTCCAGAGGTCAATCCCCGGTACTGTAAAAAAAAAAAAAAGAAAGTCCTGGAAAAGATTGACAGTCCTGCAAGATTGTGAATATACTTACTGCTACTGATCTGTACACTTTAAAATAATTAAAATGGTAAATTTATTTTATGTGTATTTTACTACAATAAAAATATGTGCCTGGGTTGGGGAGATGGCTCAGTAGAATAAGCGCTTGCCTGGCAGCACAAGGGCCTGAGTTCAATCCCCGGTTCTGCCAAAAAAAAAATAAGTAAACAAATATTTTAAAAAATAAAATAAAAATAAAAATATGTGCCTACAAGAAGTGATAAAGTTATACAGAAAGCCAAATCCTTGCCTGTTGAAAATCAAACACTGAAGTTGGAAATGGATTAGGGAAATTAGGAGAAAGTAATCTTTCAAGTCAGCCACAAGGATAAGATAAAAATACATCCCCCCAAAACAAGAAAGATTAAATCAGGATGGGCATGATGGGGCCTGCAACAGTCCCACACCCTGCATGGAAGGACAACATCCTAGGCTCAACCCTCAGTACTAAAAACAAAAGTAAGCCTGCAGAATATATGCAGGAAGCTTCTTAAGGGATGAGGAGATAGTTTAGCAGCATGAGCTCCTGCCTTGCAAGCACAAGGTCCTGAGTTTGATCCTTGGTACTGCAAAAAAAATAAAATAAAGAAACTTCTTAAAAGAAACTTGCGGGGCCGGGGAGATGGCTCAGTAGAATAAGCGTTTCTCTGGCAAGCACAAGGGTCTGAGTTCAATCCCCGGTTCCACCGAAAGGAGGGAAGGAAGAAAGGAAGGAAGGAAGGAAGGAAGGAAGGAAGGAAGGAAGGAAGGAAGGAAGGAAGGAAGGAAGGAAGGAAGGAAGGAAGGAAGGAAGGAAGGAAGGAAAGAAATTTGCCTTAGAAAACATTTCAGAAACAATTCAGGGGCCAGGGAGATGGCTCAGTGGAGTAAGTGCTTCCCTGGCAAGCACAAGGGCCTGAGTTTAATCTCTGGTTCCACAAAAGAAAAAGAAAGAAAAGAATTTCAATATAGTAACACCAATTACCTACTTGTTTGCAGAGACACGTGCCAACATGATAAAAGAATTGTCTAAGCAGCACCAGCCCCAAGAGCCAGCAGGAGGCTGGCGAAGGAGCTTGAAGAGATCTGCAACAGGGAATGAAAAACTTCCATGACATCCAGGTTGATGAAGCAAATTTATTGACTTGGCAAGGGCTTATTGTTCCCGACAACCCTCCATATGATAAGGAGGCCTTTAGGATTGAAATCAACTTTCCAGCGGAGTATCCATTCAAAACACCAAAGATCACATTTAAAACAAAGATTTACCACCCAAACATTGATGAAGAAGGGCAAGTTTGCCTGCTGGTAATTAGTGCTGAGAACTGGAAGCTAGTTACAACCAAGTAATCCAGTCCCCCAGAGCACTGGTGAATGACCACCAGCCTGACCACATGCTCCAGGCTGACCTAGTTGAAGAACACTCTAGCCGGGCGTGGTGGCGCATGCTTGTAATCCCAGCACTTGGGAGGCTGAGGCAGGAGGATTGTTGTGAGTTCGAGACCAGCCTGAGCTACAAAGTGAGCTTAAGGCCAGCCTGAACTGCATAGTGAGACCCTGTCTCAAAAAAGACAAAAAAAAAAAAAAAAAAAAAAAAAAAAAAAAAAAAAAGAACACTCTAAGGACCATAAAAAAATTCTGTAAGCATGCTGAAGAGTTTACAAAGAAGTATGGGCAAAAGCGACCTGTGGACTAAAATTGGCCACAAATGATTCCAGCAAGTGTGAGCAGAGCCCCTGAGCAGTGCAAACGGTGCAAAGCAGGACTCTGGAAAATTGACACATGCCACTACCTGGCATTCACTTGGGGCACTTACTAACTTTCTACAGTTTACTTAATCAAAAGCGATCTAGTAACCTGTAAAGAAAGGATTAAATTTTCAGATGTTCTAGTTCTGCTTTCCTAGTTTTGAAAAACACTGCTTCAGTCTACTTCAAAAGCAGGGTGTTTCTTTTCTTGTCCAAATTTGCCCAAAATCTTCAAGTTACATTTAGCCCATAAGGTTAAAAAAATAACGGTAACAGTTGTGTTTCCCCTTCCTTCTGTGCGCTTGCAACTCCTACTGTCGGCATTCAGTTTATCTTTCATGGCTCACTTTCTGAGACCCAGGTCCCATCTTTTCTATGAAGGAGAAAGAATGGCTCTGGTGACTTTTCCTCTCCTGTGTCACACTGCCCTGCATGGGAGATGGCTCAAATTCTCCTGAAGCTAGTCTATAACATCTTTTTTACTTTTTTTTTTTTTGGCAGAATCAGGGATTGAACTCAGGCCCTTGCACTTGCCAGGGAAGTGCTTATTCTGCTAAGCCATCTCCCTGGCCCTATAACATTTTTTTTTTTTAAATTACAAACCAAGGCATGAAGTTCCCACCCCACCCCTCAAAAAAGCCCTGCAAAGGGAGCCCACTCAGTTCTTCTGTAAAATTCTGGCTCATGTTTTCACAACAATGTGGATTAGGTGGGCAAGCCCTGCTGTCTGTATGTACCTGACTGAACTGCAGCCTTATTGGCCTACATAGGGAAATCCTCAATGCCCGCTCTGGTGACTCCGGAGGGAGAGCTTTGCCAGCTGAGGACACTGCTCATGAGGTGTTTATGAATTTCCCACTAGAGAGGCTCTAGAGGCCAAGATTTGGCACCTTCCCTGCAGCCATGTTTGAAGATCCACTGGTCAGCATAGGCAGACCAGAAGCCAGAATGTCCATTTCAGATTGCAAGCTTGTCCATCCCTGATCTCCATTGGAATGTGCCACAGAGCTCTGCGACTGCTCTGCAGCAGCCCCACCAAGCCCTTCCTTGGCACAGTTTGGCCCTCTGTGAGGTTGGAATCGGGTGGACTCCGTTTTGTATCTGAGATCAGTCTGTGGTTGTTGGGGTGCCTGCTGTCCCCTTCCTCTCAAGGTAGCCAGTGGCCCAGCCCAAGGACAAGACAGCCTTTTCCCTTTGGACTTAGCCTCTGCAAAGTCATGCTCCACTTGAGGCTCACCCAGGAATACCTTTCTATGTGTTCTATATTGTTTTAATTGCCTTTTCCCCCCTATATTTAGGAAAGGGTCTACAGGGTCTCACTACACAGATTGGACTCGTAGTGATTCTACTGTTTTCAGCCTCCCAAGCACTGGGATTACAGGTTCACAAATGCCACCACTCCCAGTCTCAATCCCTGTCTCAGTGGGCCCAGGGATGGGGCCAGCACAGCAGGCCCAGGGATTGAACCCATCCACTGAGCTCTGCCTAAGCCAGTGCTTTGGTCTGCTGAGCTATCAGCCCTTAACTGCCATTTTTGTAGAAATAAAAATTGAGGAGCCATGGAGATGGCTTGGGGCCGGGGAGATGGTTCAGTAGAATAAGTGCTTGCTTGGCAAGTGGAAGTACCTGAGTTCAATCTCTGGTTCTGTCCATAAATAAATAAATAAATATTGACCTTAGAATTTCTCATCAGCTAAAGAATTGTCTAAAATCTCAGCTACTGAGGGATGTTCCCAGTGGCCTCACTTGATGCAAGTTTGACTGAAGACTAGAGTCCAACATTTTAATCACAGCTGAAGTCTACTGGGGACACATACAATGTCCTTAGGAGTTTTCAGTCCTTTCCAGGGGAAGGACACAAAAATGTGCCATTAGGAGTCTGCCATTAAACTGTCAGGTAGAGACTAGCACATCTCAGATGAAACGAGCTGCAAACACCATGACTGTGAAGCAATATCGAGGGGTCATCAATCCCTCTGCAGCTCTCGCCTCTTCAGTGGGAGCATTTGAGATCCTCCCAAACTTTCACACTGATCTTCATTAAGTTAATGAGGGGCAAGGGAGTCATGATGTGACAGGAATATTTGTTTGTTGAAGAGGAAATTAAGCTCACTCCCACCACGGGCCATCAAGTCGTCCGTGACCTTGGTGCAGTCACTCGGCATCTCTGAGCACTAGTTTCCTTCTGCAAAATGAGGACAAGGTAACGTCTTCAGGCTCCTTAACTCCCTTTAAAATCTACAAGTTCATTCTGTCTTTTCTTTCAACGACACCCTTTTCTTCTCTGCACCCAATGTCTCAGTGCCCAAATTGAAAGACATGGTTTCCTAAGCCCCTTGCAAACCAAGACACTCCTCCAGCCCCCTCAAATCGGCTCTCTCTCTCTTTCTTTTCCATGGTACTGAGGATTGAGCCAAGCCTTCCCACTGAGATGCAGCCCCAGCTTTTCTGTCCCTTTCTGTCCCTAGCACAAGAGTCAGTGAATGCAGTTTATGATCATCTTTCCAGGGGGCCAAGGAGATGGCTCAGTGGAGTAAGCTCTTCCCTGGCAAGCACAAGGGCCAGAGTTCAATCCCCAGTTCCACAAAAAAAAAAAATAATAATAATAATTAATTAATAAATAATCATATATATATATCATCTTTCCAGCAAGGACAGCTACATCACAAGGCGTGTTTCTTCTTCAATCCTTTCCCCCTCCCCCCCTCAGTCCTCCCTCCTTTGAATTCCCTTTCTCCATTTTCATTCTTGTTTATTTACTAATAGTCACCCACGCTTGTAACACACGTCTGCGTTCCCTGAGACGGCTGGTTCCTGACCCGGCACATCATACTCTGCTGCTTTTCCTCCACTCCCCCTCAGGCCTCAACCTTGGTCTCCTGGCCCCATCGCATTCATAAGCACTCCATCCCTTGTCTCCTGCTCTCATCCTTTATTAGGCTCTCGGTTTGCACTTGCACTACTCAAATGAGAGATCCCACGCGGCACCGAAGCTTGTGTGTCTAAATTACATCACTCAACATCATAGCTTCTACGGTTGCATCCTCTCTCCCACCAGTGTCTCAGCCTGTCCTTCCTTGTAGCCAAGTAGTATTCTATTATGTACAGAAAGCATGTTTTCTTTATCCTTCAAGGATACAAGATGCCCTTTATTTTTTGTCCTGAGACAGGATCTCACTAAATCAGGTTGTCCAGACTAGGTGTCCCAGCCTCTCAGGGAGCTCGGGTTACAGGGAGGCCCCGTCACACCTGATTTACTCTTCTGGCAGCCTTGTTCCCCATACCCTAAGGTGTCCAGAAGAACTCAGAGCCCCTTTTTTGTACATTATTTTGGTCCATGAAAGATTAAAAATAGTCTGATTTCACTTCTAAAAGAAAAAAACTCACAAAATTCTCTTACACATACATTGTGCACAGTCTCACAACCAAATTCTTCTTTTAAAAAGTCCATGCTTGCTATCTTTACTTAGTTTATTCTCCATGAAAACAGGAGAGTGGGGCAAGCCATTTGGGAATGCTCTTTCTCTCTGGAGGACTCCTATGCCCCACTACCCCATCCCTAGTCCCCATCCCCCCTCAATAAAGTTTCCTGCGCTTAACAACAGCACCACAAGCAGAAGAGTGGCATCCGCATGCGAAGCTGTGTGAGCTCCGCCCGCCGCCGCTGCCCTTTCTCCCTGACTGGTGGCTGAGCTTGGAGGAGCACGGCAGACTCCTCTCTCTCTTCACACATCTCACTGGAGAAGGAACTCATTTGCATCTCTGGTCATTTCATTTAGGAAAACCTAGATCTCCACCAAAAACAGCTTGAGAAGAGAATTGAGCATAGAAAGGCGACCAAAAAAGAGGAATCAAGATATATCACACAGGACTAACAAGATAACCCAACTTGCCTTAGGCAAGATGAGGCAAGAGTGCAGGGATACAGTTCTATCCCAGGCACTACATGTGGCACCAGTCCTGCCCTTAGGGTGGGCTGAGCTGGTCACAAACAAAAGATATATCACATAGAGGTACAAATTCTCTACAATGAATGGGATCATTATGTAGAACTAAATTTTACCAATAAACTTAGATAAACTAAAAAAGAGATGAACTAGGATACCAGGGAGATGGCTCAGTAGAATAAGTGCTTGCCTGGCAAGTGTAAGGGCCTGAATTCAATCCCCAGTTCCACCAAAAAAAGAAGAAGAAAAAAAAAAAAAAAGATGAACTGAAACACAAAATAATCCTTTATCCGTTGAAGTCCACAATAGAAGTTTTGGGTCTCAGTGTATGGCCTACACAAGGAAGTAAAGAATATTCTACTTTTAGGAGCCAGTGAGATAGCTGGATAGTGGATTAAAGTGCCTGCTTCGGCAAACTTAGGCAAGCTCAGAGACCACAGTTCGATCCCCAGTACCGCAGGCTGCACCTGCCCTGCTCCCAGGGTGGGCAGAGCTGGCCAGAGTCCCAGCATGGTGGCACATGCCTGTAATCCCAGCACTGAGGAGGCTGAAAGCAAGAGGATCACTATAAGTCTGAGCTGCATGGTGAGATCCTGTAACAACCAAACACATTTTTAAGAAAAGGAAAAGAATATCTACTCTTTTCTACTTGATACTTTCATAACAGCAACTCATCTTTGTTAAGAGTCCACCGTCACAGCCCCACCCCTACATCTTTGCACAAGCACAGCCACAAATCCTGGCTGGGTTGTTTGCCTAGGGGGCCTGGCATGAGCCTGATCCATGCATGTCTAGTTGAGGCATTCGCAATGTAGAAGGAACTTGCGTTTTGCAGTATTTGTAAAATAGGAAGATCCCAGGTTTTAATGGGTCTCCATTATGCCAGCATATGTATTTTATACAAAATTTCTTCAACTTACATTTGAATAACATTTTCAATGGTAAAGACTGCACAGCCAGGGCTATGGAAAGTGATATGAGAACCAATCAGGAGCTGAGGCACAAGGAGGCCCAAGAGCCAAAAATAATCCCACTAACAAGATCCCCTTCTGTATCCAACAAAAATGTACTCTCACCAACTGTTTTAGGCACTGTGGGGATCCATAAAGCTTATGATGACTACTGCCCACGTTAGGATGTGGAAAGTCCTGTGGAGAGACACAGAGACAAGGCTCTGTTCTCTCTCAGATTATCCAAGAATTCTGGTGACCTGAAGAAGAAAGAGGAAGTCATAGCTTCCTGGAGTTTCTAGTAAGGTCAGAGCAAAGCAGGCCCTGTGAGATGTTTGGCCTGAGGATGGCTGAGTGGAAGGATTCCTCCAGAATGGTGTCAACATTGCCATGTGGCTAGAGGGGAGAGATGAGCTGTCTCATTGAGATGGAAGGATTCACGAGCCAACTGTGTGGCATGCGGACATGCAGGCACAGAGACACCAGCAGCAGGAGGCCCGGAGCCACTGCATGTGGGTAGAGGTAACATGGAAGGTAAGGACCTCAACCCTAAAATCACACACTTTACTTTTTCCTTCTTCCGGTTCCAGGCTCTTAGCAGCCTCAGTTTACAGTTCAGTTATGGCCAAGTCCAAGAACCACACCACGCATAACCAGTCCCAAAAGTGATACAGAAATGACATCAAGAAACCTCACTCACAAGGATACAAATCTCTGAAGGGGGTATATCCCATGAGTGCATGCACTGAGGCTATCAAGGCCCTCGTCAAGCCCAGGATCCTCTCAAAGAGATAAACTGCAGGCTCGCTTAATGTGCCTATATTGCCCACCCCAAGCTCGGGAAGCGTATCTATGCCCACATTGCCAAGGATTGCAAGCCTCGCCAGCCAAAAGCCCAGGCTCCAGCCAGGGCTGAGGCTCCAGCTTCTGCTCCAGCCAAGGCCCAGACTCCAGCTTCCACTCCAGCCAAGGTCCAGACTCCAGCTTCTGCTCCATCCAAGGCCCAGACTCCAGCTTCTGCTTCATCCAAGGCTCAGTCTCCAGCTTCTGCTCCATCCAAGGCCCAGGCTCCATCTTCCCCTCCATCCAAGCCCAGACTCCAGCTTCTGCTTCATCCAAGGCTCAGTCTCCAGCTTCTGCTCCATCCAAGGCCCAGGCTCCATCTTCCCCTCCATCCAAGGCCCAGACTCTAGCTTCTTCTCTGGCCCAGGCTCCCAAAGGTTCCCAGGCTCCCAGTGGTGCCCACACCCCCATGAAAGCTCCACAGTAAAAGCCACTTATTTGCTAACATAAAAACAGAAGGACTGATATAACACCTGGGGTGCCATCTGTGGGGGGCTGATATCTCCCTGTGTTCTTTGTACAAATAAATCTGAGATGGAAAATTAAAAAAAAAAAAACACACATCTAACATTAGGGGCCCAGTGTTGCAGGGAGTCTGCAATGCTCAGCTAATTCCAACAAGTAGATCCATGATTGTCTTGTTTAAGAGAGAAGACAGCATTAGTTCCTATGGGACACAGTCGCTGTGCTGATATAATCACAGCTTCCATTATTTCTAGAAGACTTTTTCAAGACTCCTGCCAAATTCTCAAGAAGTTAAAACATTACTTGTACATGGTAACCTACTCAGGTCCCCCTTCTGTCCTTCTCTCACACAGAAGCTCTCTTTCCCCCAACAAACCTCTCTTGTTCTTAAAATTCATTTTTCAGTTTTAGAGAACACAAAATTGCTCAGGTATCTTTCAGGTTAGGAATTTCATTCCCCTATATCATTTGGAGGTTCCACTGAGATCTCTGAACAGAGCATGCATCATTAAACATTGGAAGACAGTCAACCCTCACACACTGAAAAAGAGCTGCATGTGTGTATAGCCTAGCTACCCCTAGAGCCAGAGAGGAATACAGGGACTCAAAGCTATACACCTACCCAAGAAGAAAATACCTGGTATCTGTCAAGGGCCTTTAGATATACCCTACAAAGAGTATCTCTGATTGCCAATCAACAACTACACCCCCTGTTAGCCTGAAGAAGTCAGAGTGGTCATCACCCGTGATTCCCTCATGGCAGGTCAGGTTACTTCTTCAGAGGGGGAAGTGTTGTAGGCAGCTGAGTCACACAGAAATATTATAGACAGGCAGACAGGGCTGTGCCCTCAAGGAGTCAACATGGAAGACAAGATACCTTGTCACTGTGGGAGAGACAGACTCTCCTGCTATGGGCCAGACCTCAAGACAGAAGACGAAACAAATGCAGCCACATACCTCCCTGGGGATGGACCTCAGGGACTGGTGTTCTACATTGGTATCACTCACATTTAAAAAGCCAGGAAGAGTCCCTCCTGAACCCCTACAGGAAAAGCCCTTTCTACGTTCATGTCCACTTACTGTGTCACTCACTTCCCCACTTGACTCTGATTCACTCAATCTAACCTGAACTGTTGTGCTTGTAATCTTACTGGTTCACCATAGTTTTGTCCCACCTCACTTCATGGCTTTACTCTATAAAAATCCCTAGAAAAGACAGGTTTCTTAGCAATCTACTCAGGTCCCCTTCTGTCCCTCTCTCTTTTCCTCAATAAATATACAAATATATTCTGTTATTTAAGAAATTATTCACACAAACATAAAATAAATACATGTAAAACATGTTATTCAGATAATTAATTAATGAGAGAGCTGAAAGATAATGTGGCCCATTCACAGAGTGCTTTGGAGAACTCAGTTTTTCTTAAGCATTGGGAAGAATGTTAAAACGAGTTTATTGGGTCACACACAAAACCAAGCACTGGGTAAAGAGCAGTAAGTCATAACTTTTGCATTCTATTTTCTACTAAATAGAAGTTATTTGGAAAACCTACATGATAACATGTAATTTGATTTGGGGAGATAACTCAGTGGTCTAAGCACCTGCATGACAAGTGCAAGGATTGGAGTTTGGTCCTCAGAACCCCAGGCGCACCATGCCAGCCTCAAAACAAGAGGTGGTGGCATATACCTGTAATCCCAGCACTGGGAAAGATAAGACAGAAGGATCACTATGAGTCTGAACTGTGTGCTGAAGCCCTGTATCCAATTTAAAACAAATGAACAAAAAAAAAAAAAAAGTAACTTTACTAAGTCTGGAAACTATAAGTCAGCATGGGCTCAAGAAATCCTATTTTCCTGCTTTCTTTCAGAGGCCCACTAAACCCTGGGGACCACAGGACTTGAGGAGGTCTTGAGGGTGTGAGCTACAATCTTGCACAAGCTAAGCACAGGATCTACCGTAACCGGTGCCCTTGGCTTTCCCCACGTGATATTAAGTGTTATGTCGCCCCTCTTTTGTCCTATTTCCAATGTATACATAATCTTCTCTTAACTCCATAATGTTTAATTTTGTAAAGGACATTAGATAAAATGTCATTAATGACAAGTTAAAGCCTTGAAAAGCAAACTGTCCATACAAACTGCTAGCCTTGGCCTTGGCCTGCTGGCAACAGAAGCATCATGTGAGGAAAGAGAAAATGGAACTGATCCGAAAGATCAAGCAGATGGCGGAAGGGAATAGCTAACCCCTGCCGACCTCGGCCATCTGCTTGCTGCCTGACCCTGCCTCTTCGCTGGCTGTCGCCCTGCAGTCTGGCATCCCAGCTCTGAGCCACATGAGCCACCCGAGTGTGGAGAGGCAGCCCCTGCAGTCAAAAGCCAAATGCATGCGCTGCACAAAGGCAATTTCTCAGGGAGTCAGACAAGAGGCCACCCTTCAAGTGTGGTACAAAATGCAACCTCAAGCCTAACCCATCCCCAAACAACAAGTGGTTGGGACCAGTGGTGTGGCCCTCAGGAGATGCCTGCCTGAGTTGGGGGAGCTAACGCACCAGGCTCCACACAGCACCAAGAGAAGTTACCAAATTCACTTAGGTCTGAAGGAAGAGCGCAGGCTCTGACAGTGAATGTCCATAAAGCTAAAGCATCACTCTCTTTATTCCTGGGTTTCATAGCCTCTTTTTGTACACAAGGAGTGAAAAAATGTACTGTCTGCTAAGCACAAGCCCAGGGTCAACACAGGACATTTTCACATAGAAGCCCAGAGCTGTGCCCTGTAACAGGGTCAAGACAAGCACAAGTGTCAGTGTCCATGGATGAAGAAGGAGAATAAGACCATTTTGGAGATTCTAATTAAATCTAGCTAAAGAATTCACCTGGAAATAACAGGTGTTGGCAAAGATAAGGAGATTGGAACAAGTACATATGGGTGGTAGGAATTTATCATGGCCCAGCTGTTGTGGGAAATGAGTTTGGCAGCTTCTCAAGACGTTAAACATAGAATTACCATATCATCAAGCATTTTACTCATAGGTATACACTCAAAGCAGTGCTCCAGTGAGTATTTATTTGTACACAAAGGCTCACACAGCAATAGTTGCAAAGGCTCAATGGTAGACACAAGCTATCAATCAACAGATGACTGGATGGGGGCCAGGAAGATAGCTCAGTAGAATAAGAGCTTGCCTGGTAAGCATAAGGGTCTGAGTTCAATCCCAGGTTCTGGAAAAACAGATGAATAGATGAACACATTGGGGTCTATAAGTATAATTAAATGGAATATAATTCAATGACAGAAAGAATGAGGTGCTGGTACATTCTACAACGTAGATGAGCATAAAAACCATGGTGAATGATCCAGACACAACAGGGCACAGTTTCTATCATTCCATTCCCATGAACTATGAGGAAAGGAGAAAGCATAGATCAGAAGTAAGATCAGGCCAGCCAGATAGCTCAGCAGATTAAAGTACCTGCAAGCAGGTGCAGGGCAGGGAATTCAATCCCTGAGCCTGCCATGCCTGCCCTGTCCAATCTAGTAGTGAGATGCAGAACACCCTGTGGACCCTTCCCTAAAATATAAAATAAAAAAAGAAAGTAAGATCAACAGTGGCCTGGGGCTGAGAGGAAGAGAGCAGAGAACTGTTGCTGGGAACAATGCAAGCATCATGGAGCTCAGTGGACACAGGTTGTGCAACATTGCGAATATACTATCTGATACTGAATTATACACTTGAAAATGGTTAATTTCCTGTTTTTTTAGATAAAGTAAGAGAAAGAAAATATCATCAATGACAACAAACAGCATGGGATTCAGACCATAAAGCCCAAATTTGGATAAAGGCCTTCCAAATGTGGAAAATTCCAGAATAAGTCACAGTTGGACAGAAGAGGGATGCAAACAACACATGAAAGCATAGAATCAATATGAAAAAAAAATATTTTTCAAAAAATAGGTTGACTTTTCTCTAGGATGGTGTTAGGATCATTTTCCCTGGATGAGTTATTGCGTTTAAAAGTAAAACAAATTATTTCCATAAGAGTCCCCAATATTGGGCCAGTGAGATAGCTCAGCAGTCTAAAGCCCTGGCTTACGCAAGCTTAGACAAGCACAGAGACTGTGGTTCGATCCCTGGCACCACATGCCACACCAGCCCCGCCCCCCAGGTAGTCTGAGCTGGCCCCCCTAAAAAGAAAAAAAAAGTTCCAGTACTAAAGAAGAAATATTGAGAAATTAGGATTCACAGCCTGAAGGTATGACCCAAGAGATCAGGGACATTGAATGCTTCTCCCAGTTTCCACCACTGACCTGGACTAGCAACAGTCAGACAGAAACTCCAACTGTGTTCTCTCTTTTTATATTTTCCTTTCAATCACACAACTAAATGTTTCCAGGCCCGTAAAGACTCACCCCCTCCCCAGCTTGTCAGTACTCACAGCCAAGGAAAATCAGATTAAAATTAACATCTCTAGAGCAACTGTAAGTGGAAGAAGTCCTAACATACAGCCCCTGGTGCATCTAAGAAGTCACTGAACTGGGACTGGGGTGATAGCTCAGCATCTTAAGTACCTGCCTGGCAAGATCCTGAGTTCAGTCTCCTATACCACCAAAAGAAAAACAAAAACTAAAAACCTCTCTCTGATTATGCCGCTGCCGTCAAGATGGCACAACAGAAGGATAAGAAGCCTGAGAGGTCGACCGGAAGTTTCACTTGGGCCTTATTCATCCAGTAGAAAATGGAATTTTTGATTCTGGAAATTTTGAATAGCTTCTGAGGGAGAAGGTTAACATCAATGGAAAAACTGGAAACCTGGGTATGTTCACATTGAACACTTCCAGAATAAGATCACAGGGTCAAGGAGATGGCTCAGTAGAATAAGTACTTCCGGGGCTGGGGAGATGGCTCAGTGGAATAAGCGCTTCCCTGGCAAGTGCAAGGACCTGAGTTCAATCCCTGGTTCTGCCAAAAAAAAAAAAATAATAATAATAATAATAATAATAAGATCACAGTTGTTTCCAAGAAACAGTCCTCTATAAAAGGTGTTTGAAATATCTTCCCAAGAAATATCTTTAAAAGAATTGTCTTTGTGATTGGTTTCACATCTGACAAAGAGACTTCTGAGCTCCGATACTTCCAGATTAGTCACGATGATGATAGATCAGAGTCTGAGGAAGAGGTGGTTTCCACTGACAAGACTGCGCTTTTTCATAAAACAAACGAAGTATATGTGAGAAAGAAACACCCAGAAATGGGCTTTTAGTTTACTGGTGAATAAAAACATTCAGAAAGAAAGAAAGAAAGAAAGAAAGAAAGAAAGAAAGAAAGAAAGAAAGAAAGAAAGAAAGAAAGAAAGAAAGAAAGAAAGGAAGAAAGAAAGAAAAAGGAAAGGAAGGAAAGAAACAAGGAAAGAAGTCATCAACGCATGAGAGCACACACGCCTTTGTCCTGGACGGGTGAGTAGCCTGAATGTCACTTGAGCTCACCACATCCTTCGAGCATCAGACCAAAGAGGTTGACTCCTAAGCCAAATCACTGGATTCTAGATCATTCCTCCCAGGCCTTGCCTTCTATTCTTGAGGGCCAATCGAGCTGTTTTCCTAAACAGAGACTATGAAGGACCAGAAAGCACTCTCTATAACAGACTATTCTCTCCTAAAGCAAGCTGTCAAAATAAATCTTCTAACACAACTGCACATATTTCTTGGGACTCCTCCCAACTTGTGGCACTCTCCCTTTTGCCCAGTACCACTAATGGTCACCTCCTTGCAGAGCATCCTCAAAAAGCAGAGTCCAGGGGCCAGCGGTATAGCTCAGCGGACTAAGAGCTTGCATAGGTAAACGCAGGAACCAGGGTTCGATCCCTGGTTCCCTATGCTGCGCTGGCCCCATATACTGCCCCCAGTGGGTGCGCCGCCTGG
>PVKA01017074.1:7520-46615 GCA_004027165.1 Ctenomys sociabilis
GTCTAGAGTTAGTCGTGTGTAGCTTTTTCTTTTTAATTTATAATATTAAGATTCAGTTCTTATTTTTTGTTTTTGACCCTGATGTCAGTACTTCAGTTATCTAACAGTGTATTAACTAGTCAAAGTGATTGTCCCTTCACATTTGCATAATTTTTTTAGTTTTTTGACAATTTTATTGCTTAGAAGTTGTGTCCATCTTCTAAAGTTTGGTGCAAATAAAAAGCATTTTTAAACTTAATCATTTCTCTATATCCATCTTTTTTATTGGTACATAATAGTAACACAAAATAATGAGATTGGTTTTATATATTGGCATACACATATAATATATTTTAATGTTTTTCTTCACAGTTAGTACCCTCTCCTTTTCATCTCCCTTACCCCCATTGCCTTTCTTATTTCTGGTTTCCAATAGGTTACAGATTCAAGTTGTGAATTAGGAAACTGAGTTACAGGGGCTATATAAAATGTGTTCATGTCTAAATCAGGTCTTAGATCTGAGGATTGCTAGTGATCATTGTACTCCAAATTGTGTTTCTACAACTTAGGTTTAATTAATAACATGTTTAGCACCTGCTGAACCATTGGGACCAGAGGTCAATCCTGGCACCATATGCCCCACCAGCCCCACCCCCAGGCACACTGAGCCAGCCGCGTGGTGTTGCATGCCTATAATCCCAGCAACAGGGAGGCTGAAAACAGGAGCATCACTGAGTCCAAGCTGCATAGAGAGATCCTATACCAAAATGCATAAAAGAGCAATAATAGCATGTTCAAAAAGTTACATTAGGGGGCCAGTGAGATGGCTCAGTAAAATAAGTGCTTCCCTAGCAAGCACAGGGGCCTGAGTTCAATCCCCAATTCTCCCCTTCCCCCCCTAAAAAAAGGTACAGTAAAAATTGCTGTCACTTGCGAAGTGTCACATAAGCAGTGTAAGAAATATATTTGCATAGGCTCTTCACATTCCCAAACTTGTACTTCATCTAATGCCTTGAGAATTTAAGGAAATTAAATGGAAGTCTGCAGGGGCTGGGGAGAGGTCTCAGTGGAATAAGTGCTTCCCTGGCAAGTGCAAGGGCCTGAGTTCAATCCCTGGTTCTGCCACACACAAAAAAAAGAATAAATAGAAGCCAGCACGCAAATTACATTGGCTTGTAAACTTAATTCTTTGCATGATTCTAGTTGTGAATCATATCACATTTTCACATAAGGTCAACATTGAACTTAACTATGAGTTTTATTCAGTTCACAGCAATTTGGTTTGTGACCAGAATCATAGAAAGAATTACATTAATGAACCAAGGCACCATTGTATCATGCATGAGCCCATTAGCAGATGTTAGTGAACTTTGAAATATCCCGTGGAGTTAGGAGATGATGATGAAACTTTAGGCCAGATCTGTTTATTGATCTGTTCTACATTGATTTAATTTGTTCACAAATGTCAAATAATTGGATTTCTATTCCTCTAGTTTCACCTTTCAAGTTCCTTGAATATTCCTTGGTACTGTAGCAGTATGTACTGCTAAAGTGTACTTTTTTACTGTGCAGTGTAAAATACATCACAGATTGATGCTTCTTTTAAAAACTGTGAATTTAAATGTGGCTTATGCCAGCACTGATACATAAAATTTATCCTTTACTCAGTTTGCCAAAAAATCCCTGAGAGGTAAAATGCCAATTAATATACTCTCAGTGGATGTTTCAGTGATGTACTTCTTGTAATTTTATTTGACTCTTTGGATACAACAGAATTTATTTTGGGACCCATGTCAGTTAAACAAATGCCAGCTGAATGCAGTGGTATTCACCTGTTATAGTCCTGGCTATTTGAGAAGCTAAAATGAGAGGATCACTTGAGTTTGCAATTCAAAACTAGTCTGGGCAATAGATCTTGTCACAGGAAAAACAAATTACAATAAAAATCACCCAAAGATTTATATCATTTCATTGTTTATACTTAACACTAGCTCTTCTCTCTCCAAGCTTTGTTCCTGGTTCCTGTGATACTACTCTCCAGTTTTCTAGGTTTTTTTTTTTTTTTCTGTCTCCCTGCTATACTAATGCTATTCTGCCATTTTGGTTGTTGCTTTTTTTTTTAAACACGTTTCCCTTTTTGATACGATTGTATTTACCATTATATCCAAATCATTCTTTATACTTTTATTTATTTCCTTCTTTTGTCTTTTTGAGCCAGGGTCTCACTATGAAGTTCAGGTTGGCCTTAAGCTCACTTTGTAGCTCAGGTTGGTCTCGAACTCACAACAATTCTCCTGCCTCAGCCTCCCGATGAGTGCTGGAATTACAGGCGTGCTTCACCATGCCCGGCTTTTCTTTTAAGTTCTTCATACGCACTATATTTCTGCAGGTAGCATTTCAGATCTCTCCGCTTTCCCATAATTTATTCTTGGATTCTCAGTACTTAACAGCACGATTCCTTGCTGCTCAGCTTTTCCTTGTTCTTCAACATTCTTACCCACCTGCCTGCCCTTTGTCTTCCTACTCACCCTTTGAAAAAGGGGTAGATAATTAGTGTTTTTTCCACTATTGTCACTGTGGTGGTCTGCTTTCTTTCAATCTTTTTCTTACATGTTTTATACTTGTAGGGCCAGACATTGTTATACACTTTATATTTAAATATTACCTTCTCCCTGCTTTAAGCTTCATTTATGACAAAATTAATTAAAAATTAATTTGAAGCTTTCAAGAAGAAACTTCAGATTGTCTATTTATATAGAGAAGATTGTGCAATCTTTCCTAATATTTCCTTTTTCCTCGTAATTGAGGACACATTTCTCTTAATTATTTTCACATTTCTGTTTAAATGTGTGGCAGTTTTGATCATATCAAGTTATTTCCCAGTTGGTTTAAGTTGGTGATGTGTTATTAATTTAAAATTATTCCTTTTTCAGGGGAAACATGAATTTTTTTTTTTTTTTTTTTTTTTTTTATTTAACAGTTATACAATTAAGAATGGGGTAGGGGAGTGTAGCTCAGTGTTAGAGCACCTGGCTACCATGAATGGGGCCCCGAGTTTGATCCCCCACATTGCAAACAAAAGATCAGTTACATAATTTCTAGCAATGATTGATCATTCAAATCAGGTTGATCTGATATGTCTTAATACTATAACACAGTAATAGTATTTAAAGATGTCAGTGGTAGCATGAGAAGTGAAAAGCAGGATCTTTGTCATCTTATCTGCTGCTCTATCCTCAGTGTTTAACAGATACTAAGCAGTGTACAAATATTTGTTGTAGATAGATAAATAGCTGCAAAAGAGAATGTTTTAGGGTTGGAGAAGTTAGTTGTATTGGTCATGGTATTTAAGAGTACATATGTATTACACATCTTATTAAAGGATTCCAGCAATAGATTGAGACCTGTTGACACTAGTGTGTCACTTGAGAGAAAGAATGTTATGTGAACTTGAAAGTTTTTAATTGCTAAAGAAATGGAATTGTGGAGAAGTTGTGTAACTACACTTACAGCAGTCCTGGTGTTGAGTAAAACAGAGCACTAGTTATGTCACTATCTGTTTAAATAATGTTTGACCATTCATTGGTGAGATCATTTTATTGTCCAATCACCTACCAAAGCAATATAGTATTACACTAAATGATATACAACTGCATCAATTGACACCCCATTACCCTCTTCATAGGTTTTAACTCCACAATCACTTGTGGATTTAGTGACAAGACAAGCAGGCAATAAGGTCTTATTTGCTCTTAACAAGTAAGTGCCAATGGCAGCTTAATGACCTCAATTAGCAGTTTTTTCATTTTATAATTCAGTTATGATTTATTAAATTGGATAAACTTGAAAACATAGTCACAGAAGCAGACCTCAGTGCCTCAAGCTGACGTATTGTCACATGGAATAAGATCCCCTTTTGTGTTTTCATGCTATCTGTAGACAATTTGAATAAGCCTTAAGATTTTAGTGTTAAGACATTAACTTTATGTGGATGACTTAGAGGGTCATTGCCTATCGTAGATCAATTTTAGCTCAATTGTATTATTTCAAAATAACTGAGATGGTGAAAAGTTAGGAACTTGGCTATAGAATTACTCAGATATTTGTTGAGTAGCAACGCATTGGTGGAGGAATTTAATTGCCGTTTTAATCAAGTTCACCAAATGTATATACCAAAAGAAGATATTGGACTTCATTGGTATTAAATACTTAGGCATCAGGGGCCAGGAAGATGGCTCAGTAGAATAAGTGCTTTCTTGGCAAGTGTAAGGACCTGAGTTCAATCCCCAATTTCGCAAAGAAAGGGGGGGGGCTATGGAAATGAGTAATTATGATGGATACTGAACCCATGTTCTTAAAATGGCTAAGGTGTAGCTGGGAGTAGTGGTGTGTGCTTTTAATCACAGCACTTTTAGAAGCCAAAATAGGAAGAGTACAAATTCAAGTCTAACCTGAGCAGCTTAAAGAGGCCCTGTTTCAAAATAAAATTAGAAAGTCATTGGGGGTGTAGCTCAGTGGTAGAGCAATTGCCTAACGTGTAGGAGGTCCTCTGTTTGGTAACCTTCCACCACTACCACCAAAGGGAACAAAAACACTAAATTTTATGTTAAGTGTGTTTTACCAGAATTTATTCTCATTTTCTCCCCCATCCCTCTCCCCCCTCCCTTCTTCTCCCTCCCTTCTCTCCCCCACTTCCCGTCTCTTTCCCTGCCCTGGGGATTGAACTCAGGTCCTATGCTTGCCAGGGAAGTGCTTACTCTACTGAGCCATCTCCCTGTCCCTTAGGATTTTCTTTACAAGACAAGAAATTACCTGTACATAACTAAGTGTAGTGGCACTTACCTGTCATCCCAGCACTCAAGAGGCTGAGGCAGGAGAGTCTTAATGAGTTCAGTGCCAGCCTGGGCTCCATGAGTTCAAGTCCAGAGAGATCCTGTCTCAAAACAAAGTTAGCTTTACATGCTGAAAATCAAGCTTCAATGTGAGATCGGTTTGCATCCTTAAGATTGACTAAAATTAATGATTGGAGGTCAGGAACTGAAATTCAAAGGCTTGTGTAAATTAACTGCTAGTGTGGAAATTGGTTTAAAAGTTAAAAAATATCCTTACTTTTGGTATGTATTATTACCATGACAATTTTTCAGTTGAATAAAACATTACAAGAAGTTCACTGTCTTTATATTATAAAACAACACCCATTTATGTACATTTTTTTAATGCAAAGCAAGTTTTAGGATATGTAATTTTAAATGTTCATAACATGTAATTAGAAATAAAATGGAAGTCACAGATAATCTCACACTTTAGAAGCAACCATGGGTGTATATAGTCAAATTACTGGACCTAAAACTGGATGTCCTTCCATTACCAGACACAGAAAAAAGTCTAAAGTATGTAGACATTTCTTAGGTGCTTAGGAAACTTTACATTGAAGTCAAGTAGAGGCTGATACTTGCTTACATTAAAGAGCAAGCAAGTTGATTGAAATGACTTGATGATGCAAAATAAATAAATAAATTTGTGGTTCTAGAACTCATATTTTGCTAATTTTAAAAATCCACGTTTTCTATTTATGTTTAAAAAAATCCAGTAAATTTTTATTGAGTGTATTAGTCCACATCCTAAAACAGATTCTAGCAAAGGTGGTAGTGGTGGTGGTGGTGGTTTTTAGAGACCCAGCATCCCCAAAACCAGTAGAGTTGAGACCAACTGATCAAAGATTATCCTAGAAGTTGGAAGTGCTTAAATGTGTCTGTGCCTGTGTTTCACAGTCTGACATATAGTGAACAAATACATGTTGATGTTGACTCTCATTTTGCAGTAGGACTAAAATCTAAGAACGTTTTCTCTGATGAGAAAGCTCATGTTCAAGTAGAACATCACTGAATAGTAGAACCTTGAACAAAGAAGGACACCAAATTAGCACCCTAAATATAAAACTTGTAACATTTTTGTTTTACTAAATTCTAGTTTCCAGTTATAGGTAGATTGAAGCATATGGTATAAAAACATTTTAATAACTTGTAATGTGCTTTGAAAGTACATTTGGAGGAGACATATCTGCTGGTAGTGTACCTAGAAAATAGGTTTAGCTTTCCTATGTGTGTGTTATTTTCATTTATTGCCCTTAAAAACTTATTTGAAAGGCAGTATAGTAATACTTGGTATGTCACGACAAGAAGTACGTATTTAGAAGACCAGAATGACATTCCAAGTGTAACACTTCTATTACACATTGCTAAATTCAGCTTGGTTCACAGATATCAGCATATATAGTTAGTCAGGGTGAGAATCCTACCAATTAACTGCTAGTTTCAAAAATCTGCTAATGTTTCTCAGGATCATTGCCTTACCCATCTAGTGTGTTTAAGTGAATGGTCTTGCCCCTGTCATGTTTCTCAGTGTTTTTCCTTGCCCTCTCCTCGATGTCCAGTCCTCAAGTTCTCACTTTCCTTTCAATTGTGTTATACCTTTCTATTTGTAATGCTTCTTTTGAGTTCTTATACTAGGGAGACTATACGATATTTGCATGTGGGTCTGGTTTATTTTGCTTATAAGTATACCTTCAGGTGGCATCCACTTACATACGAAGGCTTCAAGTTTATCATTCTTTATAGCTGAGTAATACTGCATTGTATAAAAATACCACATCTTTTTTAACCATTCATCATGTGATGGGCATCTTGGTTGCTTCCAAGATTTGGCTGTCACAAATTGTGCTGCTATAACACAGGTACACATATATCCCTATGGTAAGACGTTTTCAGTTCCTCCAGGAAAATTCCCAGCAGGGGAATAGCTGGATTGAATGGAGTTTCCAGTCCTAGTTTTTTAAGGAGTCTCCACACTGATTTCCATAATGGTTGCACCAGTCTACATTCCCACCAGCAGTGGAAATGTGTTCCCTTTTCCCCACAATCTCTCCCACATTTTTTGTTGGTTGATTTCTATATGATAGCCCTTCTTTCTGGGGTGAGCATCTCAGTGTTGTTTTAATTTGCATTTCACGGATGACTACTGATGTGGAGCATTTTTTCATATATTTCTTTAATTTTGTCCTCTGAGAAGTGTGTGTTCATCTTGGATGCCCATTTCTGCATTGGGTCTTTAAATTTAGGGGCCCTAATGTTTTTTAGTTCTTTATAAATTCTAGAGGCATTTCTGTGGATAGTATACCTAGAAAATAGATTTAGCTTTCCTGTCTTTGATATATTATTCCTCCCCTCTGTTCTCTGCATTGCACTTCCTTGTGTTTGTAATTTCTTCTATATGATTCAGTTAAAAGGAACCAAAGGAAAGTAGTCTGATGAGAAGTGATGCTCAAAGTGTAATAGAGAAATGCTGTCCTTTAGGTAGGTAGGTCACTTTCCCAGGGTCCTATAAATACACTACTAAGCAGGATCAGTTGTTTTCCATTCTGCTTATCCCATTTTGGAATTCTGGTTTTTTATAGCTTTTCACATGCTTGACAAAGAGTAATCGAGGAATTTTGAAGCCCTTCTGACTTTTCAGATTAGTTGGCAACAACAGAACAAAGTTTGAAAGCATTTTGCACCTCCTTTTCTAATTTGTTTCTTTCATTAAAAGTAAAAACAAATACACAGAAAATAATAGTGAATGCAAGTACTAATTTAATTGTCCATGCAGTAAATAAATATAAAAGATAAATTTTATTCTGAGTGATAATAAACATGCCCATAAGTTTGAAGTGAACAAATAGATGATCTGAAGAAAAATGCTGATATAAGCTATAATTGCTGCTTAAGGACACAAGTTTTTGTAAGGAATGAATTTGCTTCATCATTCCAGATAGATTTCCTTACATTTTTCTATGAATTCAGACTGGCAAAGCTGGAAAAATGGTAGGCAGTCTGTCAGACCCAAGATGTCTTTTATCCCTATTTATTGACTATTGTGGTTGTGATGTTATATAAAGACTGGTAAAAGGCAGTCCTCTATTCATTGAGCTTGCTAGCAGCTCTTAACTTCTCTAGGGCCATGAAGATTACTGAATCTAGGTTTGGTTCCCAGAATTAAAAAATGAAAATTTTGTAATTATAGCAACAGGCACCAATGTAATATTCATCATTGCTCTTGAAACTTAAACGTGACTTTTGAAACTTAGTATTCAATCATACAACAGATATGCAGTTTTGAAAAACCTTTAATAGTATATATGGGAAAATTGTAAATGCCTTTGCAAACTTTTTTTTTTTTTTTTTTTTTTTTTTTTTTTTGGTGGAATCAGGGATTGAACTCAGGCCCTTGCGCTTGCCAGGGAAGCACTTACTCCACTGAGCTATCTCCCTGGCCCCTTAGCAAACATTTGTAATTAATTTTTATGACAATATGTTCTCATGTGAAAGTCCACATTTGCAATATTAAACTGAATTGATTCACTGTGGTCATGAAATTGCATGGAATGAAAATAATCAGTGTTCATTTTGTGTAGGTGGGTATCTGCTTTGTTGCTAAATTTTAACTTAAGCAAGCACAGTGCTGTTTCAGTAATTATTTAATGTCTCAGTGTATAAAGTTTCCAAAAGAGTATAATATATAAGGACAGTTATTGGGCTTAATTATGTGTGTCTTCATTTTTCCTGGATGTCAAATTATTTTCTAATCTGATTGTACCAAGGAATATTACATACATGAGACATTATTTCTTGACATTTTGTATTATCAGACTTAAATTATTGCATCTATGATAAATATAAATGGATTATTAATGAAGTTTTTTAATGATATTATCTTGACTTGATTCACAGTAATTCTTTTAAATATTCTGGTGCTAATATTTTGGTTTGTTTCGCTTTTTGTAATTTTTTGTTTCATAATGTCAAAAATACCTGCCTGTTTGCCTTTGATGATAAATACAAGTTTAGTCTACCTTAAACTAATTATTTATATTTGACAGGGCTTGCTGTATTTTTTCTTTATAGAGTCTTAAAGATTTGTATTGTCAAGAAATACGAAACATAGTATTGGGTTTCATTATACTAGCATTAAACTTACATAAATACATACATATTTTATACATTTTTTAAATAACAAGAGACTTTTGGTTTGTCTTTACCTCTTTTTAGTGGTGGTATTTTATCAAGTGGTTCTAAAACTCAATAAAAATAGTCACTTTCATTCATCAGATCCTTTGCTCATTTTTTGAGGACTACCACAGTGCCTGTCTTGACATTTGTTAGGACTGTTGTGCTCATTCTTAGGCTATTGTTGTCACAAACATTCTATTTACGTTTATCCTGAGGTGTGTAAATGAAGTCCTAAAGAATTGTGCTGTGTTTTTATCCTAATAAAAGTTTTCTGAATGTGTAGTTAGCATATGACCATTACTTGTATAGAAAAAAAATATGGTACTTTCCAAGTCTGCCATGAATATAATACCATATTGTTTTATTTAGCTACATGATATTTCTTGTTCAGTCTCTCACCAATAAAAATGTTTATCTCATTCTACTCAGGTAAATAATTACTGAATTCCCATGTAAGAACTAAATGAGATCATTTGTATGAGGTACCCTGCATGTAAAAGATACTCTTGTGGTGTTTGTTTAGCGTTTTTTATTCAAATAATTTTTTCAGCTTTGTGTCCTTTTTATTTAGAATCTACAGCAGGAGACAAATCAGTATCACATTCTTGCACAACTCCTTCTACGTCTTCTGCCTCTGGACTGAACCCCACATCTGCACCTCCAACATCTGCTTCTGCAATCCCCGTTTCTCCTGTTCCACAGTCACCAATACCTCCATTACTTCAGGACCCAAATCTTCTTAGACAGTTGCTTCCTGCTCTGCAAGCCACTCTGCAACTCAATAATTCTAACATGGACATATCCAAAATAAATGAAGGTAAAATTTCTTTTGTTTTTTTTTGTTTTTGTTTTTGTTTTTGTTTTTTGTGAGTACTAGAATTTGAACTCGAGATCTCATGCTTGCCAGGTAGGCACTGCACCATTGAGCTACATCCCTAGCCTGAAGGTAAATTTTCATAATAACAATTTTTGGAAATACATTTGAATTGCAAAATTAAACTATGCTAATATTCCAATTTATGAATGGATTTGCTTCCTTTTGAAATCCATGCTTGAACTTTATTTTTTTGAAATAGAAATTGATGTCCCTCATTACCTTTGGTGATATAATTCAGTAATATTTCTATATACTTTTAAGGACTTTCTATCTGACCAGGCATGGTAGTGCATGCTGGTAATACCAGTACTCAGGAGGCTGAGACCATTTGGGGCTACATGGGTTATGGCCCGCCTGAACTATATAGTGACGCTCTGCCCTTTAAAAACAAAACAAAACTATTTATCTTCTTGTTGCTGGAGATGAGCTTTTTTGTATACTTAGTGTATCTATTTGTATAAAAACTTTTTATTTTAAGACAGGGTCTTACACTGTAATTCAGGCTGGGCTTCATTTCACTGTGTACTCCAGGCTAACCTCAAACTCACAGAGATACTCCAGTATTACTGAGTGCTGGGATTATAGCACTGTTTGTCTGTTTCTAAAATTTGTATGGCAAAGTTACTTTGAATTATTTCAAATGTACTAATTACTGGAAGGTTGGGGATTGAGGTACTTTAAATACTAAGTTCATGAGATGGGATAAAATTTTGCCCTTTTTTGTTAACAGTTCCAGCATTGCTTTTCATTGTACTACTAAAATTCAGGCAGTTAGCACAAAGTTTCAACAGTAGTGGATGTGATTCTAATTTGAAAACCATTCATATTCAGACATTAAGTCCTGAGGCCATTGCCAAGTTCTGATTATAATAATCTGTGTGCATTATTTGTAAAATATATTTAATGGTAATTTGATTCTTACTGTGTCCTAAAAATAGAGCTATATCAGACTAGTCAATATTCTTTTTTTTTTTTTTTTTTCCCCTTAAAATAGAGTCTTGCTATGTAGTTTAGGCTTTCTTAAACTCACTGTATAGCCCAGGCCTCAAACTTAATAGTGAGCCTCCTGTCTCAGCTTCCTAAAGTGCTGGAATTACAGGCATGCACCACCACACCTGGCTACTCTTAACCCTCATTGGACTCATCTCTTCAGTATTTTTATTTTAAACTTTTAAGATAAGCTACAAAGTGAGTTCAAGGCCAGTCTGAGCTACATAGTGAAACCCTATCTCAGACTGCCCTCCTCCACCCCCCCACCCACCCCCCAGAAAAAGAGTATGTCAATAGGCGGGGGAGATGACTCAGTAGAATAAGCACTTCTGTAGCAAGCGCAAGAGCCTGAGTTCAATCCCCAGTTCTGCCAAAAAAAAAAAAAAGTCAATAGTGAAAGGTCCTACATGTCATTGTTTTGTTTTGTTTTTATGTATTTAGTACGTGGTCTCACTATGTAGATTGGACATTGTAGTGATCGGATCCCTCTGCTTACAGCCTCCCAGATGCTGGGATTGCAGACATGCCCCCATGCCCAGTCTCCATTGCCATCTCAGCCAGCCCCGAGCGCAGGGCACTGCAGGCCCAGGGATCTAACTCCTGGCCCCTGCATCTGCCTGAGCTTTAGACTGATGAGCTATCTGGCCGGCCCACTTACATGTCATTATTGGGACAATGTAGAGATACGCAATTTGAATAATCAGCTCAAGCCGGGCGTGGTGGCGCAGGCCTGTAATCCCAGCACTCGGGAGGCTGAGGCAGGAGGATTGTTGTGAGTTCGAGACCAGCCCAAGCTACAAAGTGAGTTTAAGGCTAGCCTGAACTGCATAGTGAGACCCTGTCTCAAAAAAGACAAAAAAAAAAAAAAAAAAGAATAATCAGCTCATCTTAAAATCACATGAAATACCAACATTTATCCAGTTAGTTCCAAATAATACATGGAGTACTTACTCATGTAGATAGGCTTCTGGCATGATTAGCCAGAATCAGAAGTTACAGTGAACACTCTGAGGTACTTTTAAAATTTTGTGTAATGATTTTATTAGTGTAAAGGAAACTGTGGCTTTATTTTTATGGTAAAACTCAGTGTCTTCCCTACCTCAAGCCATTTCTCACTCATTTTAGTGTCTTAGTTTGAAACACTCAATATGGTTTATAAGCCTTTTTGTTTTTATTTGAATTTAAGAAATAATGAATTTTCAGTTCTTACAGCAGCTGTGACACAAGCTTCACTGCAGTCTATAATTCATAAGTTTCTTACTGCTGGACCATCTGCTTTCAACATAACATCTCTGATTTCTCAAGCCGCTCAGCTCTCTACACAAGGTATTTATTCATATTCTTGGATGCTTCTAAAATTATATTTTGTTTTCAAAATAAGAGCAAGTTGGTTTCTTGTTTTTGAAGAGATTACAGTATACATTTTCTCTTTATATTTGCATTTTGGAAGATTGCATAAACTGCTTTAAAAAAAAATGAAGCTTTGACATTTAAGGTATTCCTGTCAGATCTATAATGTAGTTCAACAAGTCCCCAACTTACAAACTACAGTTCCATTCTGAAAGAAGAGTCATAAGTCATATTTGTTCAAAAGTTCAGCAAACTGAGTCTTGCACACTTTTGACACATATATACAACATAAGGGATAAAGAAAACAAACCTCCACATCACCACTGCTTTACCTCTTGTTTCTGGACATGCTGACCTCTGACTGCACACTGTACTACTTACTGTGCATTTACCACACTTTGTACAGAACACAGCACAACAGCAACAATATCATACAGACATATGAGATGCTTCCACAATTTGTTCATATTTGTGTAGTGTGGCATCTGTTGATATCTGTCTGAGATGTTCATAGGTTGCTCACTTACTATACTTAATTTAGAACTTAAATCATTAGTAATGTACTTTCAGAACTGAAAATAAACTTTGATGTACCTGATTTTATGAAGCATCCCACATATTTAAAAGATCTGAAGGTTGAGATTGGTGTTGCATGGTTGTTGACTAGAGGATAGAGATAGGCTTATTGATTCTTTCTTGAATAGCTGTCCCTCTTCTCCATAGAAGTGTCCAAGTGGAACAAAATACACAGACATAACACACAGGTTAGCATCTTGGGGCAGGGACTGAGAGGGATAGCTGATCTAAATGAAAGTGAGAAGAACTAAATATACCAAGGACACTAGCTACCCTATAGGAAAACATTCAGGCCACAGTGCCCATTCTAGCCTTTGAAAGGAGGAATAGATGCCCCCCCCCCCCCCCCGTGCTTATCTCTGTAGCACATTTTATCAGTGTGATATATGTTTTCTGGGGGATACAGGGCATGAGGTCTATAGAATGTGATGCAGAGATCTTAACTACTTATTTCACGAAGGGTTTTGATTTATTCAAAGTTAATTACTTCACTCTTTTACAGCCCAGCCATCTAATCAGTCTCCCATGTCTTTAACATCTGATGCCTCATCCCCAAGATCTTACGTGTCTCCAAGGATAAGCACACCTCAAACTAACACCGTTCCTATTAAACCATTGATTAGTACTCCTCCTGTTTCATCACAGCCAAAGGTATGTCACCTCTGAGGGAAATGTTACACAATGAAACTACTTTCTTTTTGGAAAGTTTTAGAGAAAGCCTCCTGAGATTGAGATAGTGTTTGAGTAAATGCAATTGATTGATGGTAGATGTGGAAGTAAAAATTGGAGTCAATCAGTCTTTTATACTCTCACTACCTGATCTCATCTGTTGGCTTTGGCTTTATGGCATTGAGAGCAACTTGAAGAAGGCCTTAACATTTGTAGAACATTCAAACTCTGAAGCTCATGAAAGACTGTCAGTGACTTTGTTTCATACTTTTATCTTAAAAATTGTCTACTTAGAGCTTTGTTCCATGTTTAATTTTTTTGATATCATGACAATCACATACTAGTTGCCTCATTTAATACATAAACTTAAACTTTGATTCAAACTAAGTCTGGTTTTTGTGCATCAAAATGTGTAACTGGAGCTTGTTGCCCAAGGACCTCAGCAGAGTTACCTAGCAAGTTAGTACTGTGTCATTTGATCCTTAACCACAACTTCTGTGCAGTCCATACCAGTTGCCCTCATTCTTTGCTCTTTAACATGGAGCTCACTGTAGATAAGTTCTGTTTTTTGTGTTTTGTTGTTGTTTTGTTTTTTAAGTGTAAAACAGCTATTTCAGATTTTTTAATGCTAAAGAACTCTTTGATACTCAAATAAGATCTTAAGTAACAGACACAAAGTTATACTGCATCCTATCTTGAAGCCAGCTTCTAGGTCTTTGAATTTGTTCATCTTCTTTATTCCTTAGCCATTGGTCTATTTCAAGGTTCAGTTTTTTTTTTTTTAAATACGAAGTTATTTTGTAGTTCTTATAATCTGCATTTTGATGGATACTCATCAAAGGCCTTGTCTTAGAGCTTAGAACTTATCTTTAAAGTGATATTTTAAGAGTGCAGAGTGAATTAAGTAGTGAAATGTTTTATATAGTCATAAAAATCAGTATTTCAAATCCATTAAGCAGATGACTATCAATATTTATATAGAACTTATTAGCTATTATAAAATGCATTGTAAGTGTTTATAAAAAAAGAACAAGAATGATTGGTTTATCAGAAGTAACTCTGGCTGGGTTTAATGTAGTGTTGCATGCTTGTGAGCCTACTACTTGGAGGACTGAGGCAGGGGAATTGCATGGGTGTGAGTTTGAGGATAGACTGAGCTACATAGTGAAACTCAAGGCAAAGTTGAACAACATAGCAAGACCTTGTCTCAAAAAAAAAAAAAAAAAATCAGAAGTAGCAGTACTGTGAGAAAGAATTTTTTTATTTTTATATAAAAATTTACTAAGCCAGATACTGTGCCAATATTTATAATCCCACTTTTTGGTAGACAAACACAGGAAGATCTTGAGTTTTACATCACCCTGGGTGACATAGCACGACTCCATCGCAAACACAAAGAAGTTTATTTTTGGTGTTCATTGTGGTACTTGTATTCCTTTGATTTCTTGGCTTTTTTTTTTTTTTTTAAAGTCTTTTTGAGCCAGGGTCTCACTATGAAGTTCAGGTTGGCCTTAAGCTCACTTTGTAGCTCAGGTTGGTCTTCAACTCACAACAATTCTCCTGCCTCAGCCCCCTGAGTGCTGGGATTACAGGCATGCACCACCATGCCTGGCCTTTGGCTATTTTAATAAATCAGTTTGAAAATAAACACTGCCAACATAAATCTGTGCTTTGTATATTTTTCTCTCAAAAGTTGATTCAGTGAATTAATTTCAGTGGCTTGTCGGTGTTGTAAAGCAAACAGATTGTCAGTTAGTCACTATTATTTAATTTAATTCAGTGAATTAATTTCAGTGGCTTGTCGGTGTTGTAAAGCAAACAGATTGTCAGTTAGTCACTATTATTTTTCCCCATTAATGTAAAGCACATCTGGAGAGCTTTGAGGTAGAAGTGGAAAAGAGTTCTGCTTTATGGAAATATAGAACTAATCAGTCCAGAACCCTGCAACTTTAGGATGTGGCTATTAGGAAAGACTGTTTGCTTTTGTACTTCAATTTATAGCTTATGAATTATATTTATGCTTTGTTGTCTGTGGCTATGACGTGAAAATATGAATAACATAGGATCCTCATTGGCATTTATAGATTTCTTGATCTGTCTCTGCATGATAGCATCTTTTGGAAGGCTGTTCAAGTTGAATTGTGTGCTTATAGTTTAATCCTTGTATTTAAGTTTTTTTAGTATGTATTTGAAATGAGTATATGTATGATGTGATATTGATGGAGAAGTAATAATGTAGGAGAGGTTACAGTATTTTGGGGAAAAACTGCTAAAAATGAGGAAAAACTTGCCCTGCTGATCATGAAGAAATTAGATGTGCTTCAAAACTTTATTTTAAACCTTTTATTGTTGTTTTGTTGTTGTTTTATGTATTTAGTACAAGGTCTCACTACAGTTTGGATGTAGTGATCCTCCTGTTTTCAGCCTTCCCAGCATTAGGATTCTAGGTGTGTGACACCAAACCTAGACTCAGTGACCTGCTTGGCATGCACCAGGGCTGGGGCCAGCATGCAGGACCAGGGATCAAACCCTGGTCCCTGTGCTTTCCTAAGCAGGCACTTAGTCTGTGAGCTATCTCACCAGCCCCATTTTATAACTTTTGACAAGCCCTTTGATTCCACTTCAGGAAAACTAGATTTTATAGTGTTTAAGGTTACTGACTAGATAGTTGGAGAAAGGAGTGAATTGCATTGGGAGCCTAACTAGGCTTTTTGTTTTGCTTTTGGGTTGGACTTGATTTTTTGAGACAAGGTCCAGTGCAGGCTGGACATGAATTCACATTGTAGCTCAGGCAGTCCTCAAATCTGTAGTGATTTTCCTGCCTCAACCTCCTGAGTGCTGTGATCCCAAGAGTGCACTACCATGTCCCTCTTGGGAGCCTAATTAGTAATTTGCTAACATCATTTCTCTAGTTTCTGTGTTAATTTGCCTATGTGACAAACCTTTCTCACCAGCTTTTGACATTTTAGGTTAGTACTCCAGCAGTTAAGCAAGGACCAGTGTCACAATCGGCCACACAGCAGCAGCCTGTCATTGCTGACAAACAGCAAGGTCATGAACCTGTCTCTCCTCGAAGTCTTCAGCGCTCGAGGTAGGTTGATGTTGTGTGCTACATTATCTTCTGTAGCTGGCATGCTTTGTTTCATTATTACTTATGTATATGTTTTGTGGAATTCAAAGATAACCTCATTTTTCACTTTTTTTTTTTTTTTTTTTGGTCTTTTTGAGACAGGGTCTCACTATGCAGTTTAGGCTGGCCTTAAGCTCACTTTGTAGCTCAGGCTGGTCTTGAACTCACAACAATCCTCCTGCCTCAGCCTCTGAGTGCTGGGATTACAGGCATGAGCCACCACACCCAGCTGAAGGATGACCTAATTTTTATGTGTTAAAAACAAATCTTTTACACAATAGGTAGATAACTATCCAATAAGGAAGCCTGGGTTATTTCAATGAAAGCTTGTAAATTTTGCTTAGTATAGTATATATGAGACGAAAAGCACATAATATAGTATTAAGTCACTTTTTACCCTTTTCATAGCATTTTTGACAATCCTGGGAAGTTTAACTTGGGCAGTGTTTCCTAGCTTATGGTCCCCCACCCCCTTCCAGTAGCTTCAGCTCTTACCCTCTACATTATTGTTCTTCACATAGTTATATGACACTGTATTGTGTTTCAATTTTGTTGTTCATTAAAAGTACAACTTTAAATGAAATAAGTTGAATGAATGATTTTTATTTTAGAAATTTTCCTATTTTATTTCACACTATGAGGTGGCAAAATAATTCAACTGTTTTTTTTTGTGTGTGTGTGTTTTTTTTTTTTTTTCTAAACAAACATTTCAGAACTTAAACCTCCAAATGAGAGTTCTTCCCTTCAAAATAATCACCTTGGGAAGCTGTCTACTTCAGCAATGTTGCCATTGCTCAGAACATTTTTGGGAAATTCTTCTTTTAAATTGTCTTTAGAGGCTGCAGTATTATTTTAAATGTCCTCAGTGATGAAAACTCTTCATCCTTTGGGAGACTTAGTTTTTGGAAATAACTGAAATTCATTCAGAGCCAAGTCTGGTGAAGCAGGTAGGAAATCAACTTGGGTGATTAAATTTTTGGTTCTCACCACCATGTCCTCAAACCCTGGCCCACACCATTGACTTTAAAAAGAAGATAATCTCAGTATTAAGATTTTTGGTCTTATTTTGCCACTGTATTCATTCAGTGCTATCTGGTTTTCAAATGCCTCTGTTTTGCTTCACATTATTTCACCTTATATATGAGACATAATATTTGAATGTGCCTTGTAACTGTTGAACTATGATCATTTAATATGACCGTTAATTTTTGTTTGTGCTTGTACTATACAGTCAGCAGGTTCTGTCAGATTTGGAGAATGTAATTATTTTAAATCTGAGTTTGATAGAAGTGTTGGAAGGGCGCTTTATTCTCCCTAAAGGGTATTGAGGAGTACATAATATAAATGTGCTTTGAATTTCTGTTTTAATAGTAAAATTAAGTTTTTGTGGGAATTCATATGCATATTACTTACAGACCAAATCTAAAATATCTAGAAGCTACCTTTTAAAATACATTATTCATAATTCTGTTTTTCTCTTTTAGTAGCCAGAGAAGTCCATCACCTGGTCCAAATCACACTTCAAGTAGTAATGCATCAAATGCAACAATTGTACCACAAAACTCATCTGCCCGCCCTGCGTGTTCCTTAACACCTACGCTAGCAGCACACTTCAATGAAAGTCTCATAAAACACGTTCAAGGCTGGCCCGCAGACCACGCAGAGAAGCAAGTATGTTACAGGATATGTGACTAGCAAAAAGGAGAATTCTACTTTCAGAAAGTCTAAGTAGAACTGATTTTGAGCTATAAGTGTAACTTTTCTAATTTCATTCTAGTTTTATACAATGCTAATTTATAAGCTAACAGTTTATAAATATTTTTGTTTGGATATGAGACTAGCACATTCTAGTTAACTGCCATTTCCACTTCCTTTATTAGATAGCTAGCCATCTATGTCTAAAAGTTGTCAGTTGGGGCCAGGAATTATGTATAGCTCAGCAGTGCATTGCCTCCCTGGAAAGTGCAAGGTCCTAAGTTCAATTCCTGGTACCAAAAACAGCCTGACAGTTTTGTTTGGATTCTTCCTATCAATTTAAACTGTCTTGTGATTAGAAATACTGTCCACTTAGGAAGCCTGGAGAGAAAGTCAAGTACCTACTTCCAGTAGTTTTCTATTTGTAATTTGTTCTTTTAGGTGTGCCAGCATTTTTGCACATTTATTGGAAAATATTATTCTGTAATCTTGGTATGAAATTCTCTTTGGAAATGTGATTTGTGTACATTGATGTTATTTGAAGTAACATTTATATAACTTTTTTATAGGCATCAAGATTGCGTGAAGAAGCCCATAACATGGGTAGTGTTCACATGTCAGAAATATGTACTGAATTAAAAAATTTACGATCTTTAGTCCGAGTATGTGAAATTCAAGCAACTTTGCGAGAGCAAAGGTAGGTTTTAAGTTCTGTTGCATTAATGTAAAGTATTTTTCTTGTTCATTGTGTTATACTTTTCCAAAAACCCATTGGATCCTTAAAGCCATACACAGTACCAAACTTCATAGTTTAGTGCATTTTCCATCTTAAGTAAGCATGTATATGTAGCATTATTACTGTAGATTTCCTGGTTTCAGGTGAAATTGCTGTAAATTTCTTTTTTCCTATGAATTTCATGGATTTAAAAAAATGTTTTTAGTATAGATGTTAACAACCTTGGCATACAATTTTCTTTAGGTTAGGAACTTCCACCTTTTCACTTAAGGAAGTACTTTGCATAGCATGTTGGAATTGACATCATCGTTGCTCTTGTACTTTCAGGGCGTTTAGTGAAGTGAGGGTTATTTGAACACAGGTACTATGGTACTGTAATGGTTAATTTGATACTAAGACTGCTACTAAGTGACTGCTGATCAGGTCATGTTTAGGAACTGTGTCTGGAATTTATCATTTTTGAACTTCAAATACCTGTGGAACCACAGAGACAGGAACCACAGAGACAGTTGATGCAGAAGGATGGCTGATGAACACAGATTTCATGTATGAAATTTAAAATTCTTTTTGATAGATTATGTTCTATAACTTCATGATTTATTCATGATGAATGATAAAATTTTTCTTAACCCCCATAACAAATGCTTTCTTAGCCTTTTTCCATAACTATAAGCTATAGTGACATTGTTTCAAAAGTGACAGCAGCTAATTATGAATCTCTTGATTTGAGATTAGTACTTAGGGGCTAGGGAGATAGCTGAGCAGATCTAAGCACCTACTTAGGCAAGCAGAGGGACCAGGGTTCAATCCCCAGCACCACATGCCATGCCAGCCCCAACCCTGGGGAATGCTGGGCCAACAACCTAGTCCAGGTGTGGCACACCTGTAATCCCAACCCTGGAAAGGCTAAAAACAGGAGGATCACTAGAAGTCCACGCTGTGTAATGAGACTCTGTACCAAATACATAAAATGATAAAAATAATGTTTCTGTTTACAAAATTAAAGCCAAACTTTTCAGTTACTTTACATCCTGTACATATCCCTGGTTTCAGAGGGAGTTAATCTTGTCATGAAACTACAGATATTTACTAAATACCGAATTTGGATTTGTCGTAAAGTTGGAAGAGTAGTTTCTTTTTCAGCTCTCAAATAGATATTTTTTGAATATCAACTAGGATTTTTTAACTTTAGAATCTGGAGCTAACATAACAAACTTCCTTTGATATTTAAAAAATTATACTGGTCATGTTGTGACTTAAGGAAAATAGTACACTTGGTCAGATAGCAATCTAGTGTATAATTATGCCATAATTCACCAGTATTACAGATGATAAATATCATAGTTTACTGAAGAGAAAGGTCAGAAAAGAAAAAGATTTCCTAATGTGAAAGTAGTTAACTGTAGGGTAAGTGAAGTTTGTATTGTATTTTTTTGTGTTAAGTATACACACAAACTCCAATACCAATTGGAGTTTGGTTTAGTTCCATTTTAAAAACACAAAATAAGAGAATTCAGCTATGGATTGAACCCAGGGCTTCAAGCATATTTAGTGTGTGTTCTACCTCTGAGCTACAGCTGCAGCCCAATTCTCAGTAATCGTGCAATGCATCGTGTCCCTTCTATACATATGGGTGTTATGTAATGGTCAGTTTAGGGTAATTGGCAACATCACTCCAAACATTTCTTTTTGTTGCAAACATTCAGAACCCTCTGTACTTTCCAATTCAAAACAATAAGATTGTTAACTATAGATGTCTTAGATTTAATTTTATGTATCTGCTTTGAATATTGCTTGTCAAGTTGATTAGACTCTTTTACTTAGTAAAATCTGACTCTAATGAGTCAGAACATACCCAGTGTGTTTTTATCTTAAATTGATCCTTATATTTAAGAGTAATTACTGAGAAATTGTTAGAAAACTAAGAACTATTTGCATGTATTCCAGATTATTTTATCTTAATTATAAGATAATACAGATTTAATTAGTATAGTTATGAAATATTTTCAGCTTTTTTTCTATAGTGTTTGTATGTTCACACATATTCTGATGTCTGCTTTTATTTTTCAGGATACTGTTTTTGAGACAACAAATTAAGGAACTCGAAAAGCTAAAAAATCAGAATTCCTTTATGGTGTGAAGATGTGAATAATTGCACATGGTTTTGAGTACAGGAACTATAAATCTATTGCCCAATCTTAACATTTTTGAGCTGCATTTAAGTAGACTTTGGACCGTTAAGCTGGGCAGAGAAAATGACAAGGGGATAGGGTCTTGTGAGAGTCAATTCAGGGGAAAGATACAAGATTGATTTGTAAAACCCCTGAAATGTAGATTTCTTGTAGATGTATTCTTCACGTTGTAAATATGTTTTGTAGAGTGAAGCCATGGGAAGCCATGTGTAACAGAGCTTAGACATCCAAAACTAATCAATGCTGAGGTGGCTAAGTACCTAGCCTTTTACATGTAAACCTGTCTGCAAAATTAGCTTTTTTTAAAAAAAAAAATTGGGGGGGTTAATTTATCATTCAGAAATCTTGCATTTTCAAAAATTCAGTGCAAGCGCCAGGCGATCTGTGTCTAAGGATGCGATTTTGAACCATATGGGCAGTGTACAAAATATCATGAAACAACTGTTTCCACACTTGCACCTGATCAAGAACAGTGCTTCTCCATTTGTTTTGCAGAGAAATGTTTTTCATTTCCCATGTGTTCCATTTCCCTCTTAAATCCTTGATCTGATTTTACCCATTTTTTAAGACTTTTCCTCCTTTCTTAAGGCACTGTTGCTATGGCACTTTTCTATAACCTTTTCATTCCTGTGTACAGTAGCTTAAAATTGCAGTGATTGAGCATAACCCACTTGTTTGTATAAATTATTGAAAATCCATTTGCACCCTGTAAGAATGGACTAAAGTAAAGTACTGCTGAGCATGTGTGCTGAAAGTACACTGAGTGCTCAATTAAAAGGAAGTGGCCCAATGAACATGGTTGTGGGAGGGGAAAGAGGAAACAAAGCTAGTCAGATGTGAACTGTATCTGTTGTAATAAACACGTTAAAAAAAAAACATGAAAAATTGTTATTTTCTTTTCCTTCGGTCAGTGCACATTAGAGTTTAAACTACCTGGGTTTTCTTTATCAGAACTATTCTTGTTGAATATTTGTACTTAAAGGAATTAATTCCTAAAGGAACATTTTGTTTAAAACATATTAACAAATTGTGTATAAGATATTTAATAAAAATGAAATTCAACAAGAATGATTAAGTCACTTCCCAAGTGGTTGTCATTTGTTAAGCCCTGGTTTACCTGTCTTGCTATTATGATGTTTCATTTTGAAGGATGTTTGTGTTGTAGCTAACTGTTCAAGTCTGGTGCTGACTGCTGTTCTTAGCCATCACAAAACGCTAAATTTGTGTAATTGGAGTTTCCTGCTGTTACCTGAAAATGGTGGGAACGCTCAGCTTTGTATATTGTTTCCTAAAGTATATTAAAATAAAAAAAGAAACTATTGCTACTATAAAATTACCTTGGCTTTTTTTTCTTTACTAAAAATACTAGTCACGTGGCCTTAGTATGACACTGCCAGTATTGTATCAAATGTTTCTGTATGCAAAAAAATTTTTAGCTACAGACTTCCAACCTGTGATTTAGTGGGCTTTTCTGGGTAGTAGTTGAGACAGATGAGTGCTTCCAGAACTGCCAGCACACAGGCTCAGCTCTGATGGTTTGCATCTACATCAGTGTTACTATTTGCTGAGATACCAATTTGAATTTTAGAACTACTCTTGTGTTTTGGTTATGTTAAACTATACAAGATAAAAGTTGGGTGTTTTTTTTTTTTTTTTTTTTTCCACTTAATTTCACAAGTAAACTAAGCTTTGGGTGGTATTATCTGAAATAGATGTTCCCATATAATTGAGATAAATTTAAATCCCCCTTGTGACTTAATGTTTTTTAAATGTAAGAAAAGACAAAAGCCATGAATTATGTTTGTCATGAAATGTTCTTGCCTGTTATTGTTGCCATTTCCTGGACTAAATTAGTGCATGTAAATGAAGCCCCAAAGAGCTGTTAAGCTAGAACTCTTATTGTATCTTTCCTGGGAGGAACTGAACAATTTGTAATGTAACAAGGTGGATGTTTCCTGGTCATAGGACTACTTGTGATTTAGGTAAATATGAATTTGATTTGCTTATAGCTTGTCACACTTTTCTCTTGTCTAAAAAAATTTATATCCATAAGTAAACCAGGTATATATACTAGGGAGAAGATGCCTAATTTGAATTTTTTATTAGTGAATTTTTTAAACTAAATTTTCTTGTGGAAGTATTTTTATAATTGATCTACTTACAGTTCTGTAGTAAATGATTTTAAATATTGCACTTTATAATACAAATATGATAGACAATTCCTAACCTGCTTGAAAAGACTAGGGACCATATATTAAAACAGGCACAGTGTTCTGGGATATTCTTTAGTTGGCCCACTTTTTTTGGATTTGAGCATGTGCCTTGGTTTAGATAATGTGAAAACAACCTTCAAGAATTTTAGAACATTTTCAGTTTTTTGGTTTTCCATCAGTTTTCTGTATTCAAACCCTAAGAATGCTGTGGCAAAAATACATTTTGGGATGGTGCACCTGTTAGAAAAACTTTCCTCTGAAGAAACAGCTTCCGTATCTCTCAGTAAAACTTTTATCTTAAAACTGGGACTATATTCGGATTTCATACAAACTCCAGCTCCTCGAAGACATGCCCTGTAATCAGCCCAAATGAATGAATGAAAAAGCTTTACATAATGTGATTCATGATTGTAAAATTTTTAAAGGGGTGGCTTACCACCTTGAAAAGAATGCATGGATTATCCTTTTAAAATGAAGTTTTGTGTTCAGTAAGCACAACCAAGGGCTTTAAACAATTTGAGGGTGAGCGTGTAGGGCAGACAGTAATGCACTGCATATACCATAGTCTTCTAGTTCAGGACTAAATGCTACTGTACTTAGATGCTAGAATATACAGATTTCAATACCTGTAAATCTGCATATATTGTATTATACACATGTACAAAATGACACTGAAAGTAATAAATATGTTTTGATTATATGGTGCAGTTATTTCAGAACTGTTCGGAAATAGTCCTAACAATGTAAAATTTGCATTTGAATAAGGAAGCTCAGAATACCAATTACTGATAGAAGTTAGTGATCATGTGTAAATAGTTACAATGTCTTAATTCCTCTTTCAGTGAAAAATTTTGAGGGCTAGGAATGTAGCTTAGTGGTGAGCATGCTTGAGTCCCTGGGCTACACTGCCAGCCCCACACCCATGTCACATGCAGGTACATTAAGCTTGAATTGTGGGGGTTCGCTGGGACCTCTTACTGTGTCGTGTGCTCCTTTTCCTGGCCTCCCAACTTCAGGCATACCTTACCATGTGGTCTGCTTCGGTGAAGTCACCCTGCTGTGTGATCCTTTCTATGACAGATGTGTCCAAGTTGTCTTGTAGCTCACTTAAAGATTTCCCAGCAACACTTTAGATAGCTGTTAATGTGACAAGGTCTCTCTAAAGAACTCTGGTTTTTTCAGATTTGATTGTCTGGTGTTCTTTTGACACCATCTTTTCCCTGACTGCTCAAGACTCAAGCCAGTTGTTATAAATGCATTTGTTTTATTGAGAAATAGCAATGTATCAAAACTGATTAATAAGGCAGTTTTAATAATTAATACATTGTACATTGTTGTCTTCTTAGTGGCTATCCGTAGTACAAGAAGCAGACAGGAAATCCTGTCCAAACACTATTGGTACGAATCTTTCTACTCAGCAAAATGCTTTTTAGACTTGAGAACTGCTTCCATGTCTAGTCAGACCCCTGCAGGACCCAACTTTGTTCTTTTTTTTTTTTTTTTTTTTTTTTTTTCTTCTTTTTATGTATTTGGTACAAGGTCTGATCTTCCTGTTTTCAGCCTCCCCAGCATTGGGATTAAAGATGTATACCACTTTGGCTGGTTCAGCATGCTCAGGGGAGGGACCAATACAGCTTGTGGGGCCAGGGATGGAGCCCCAGTTACAGTGCTCGCCTAAGCAGGCATGTAGTCCACTGCACTCTTGCCAGCTCTCCGCCTGTGTTCTTAAGTTTCTTTCCTGTGCCCCAACCCCATGCCAGGCACACAATCCAGAAGCTGCCACAGTAAAGTAAAATACAAGTTCTTTAAGTTTATGAGCTTAGAACAAAATCCCAACTTTTCTACCACTGCTGTCACATCAGAGCCTCTGAATTTCACCCTCTTGCTTGTCTCACACCTATTCCTTGCTCATAATGACCCTGGAGGTGTTCATTGTCTGTCCACAAGTTCTAAGTTTTGCTACTGGGTCTCTGGAAGAAGGGAACAAGTCAGGTAGCTCTAAAAGTGATACACTTTCCTATTGGTTCCAAAACTTCATGAGGATCAGAGTAAGCAATTGGACAGGACCATAATGCACCTATGATGCATTTTAGGAAAAGTAAACATTCTGTAGTGTAACTTGAGATTGGCCAGTAGGAACTGAGGGCAGGATTGGCTGAGATGGGGTCAGAGATACCTGGCTTCACAAAGCATCTATAGGTATGGTGTGAGTTCAGATGACTATGACACTTAGCAAGACCTGACTTGTAAGCACAAAGATGTGCCACTGGTAGATTGTGTGCTGTACATCCCCCATGTCAGAATGGCTGGGGTGTGAAAACTGCCTGCCTCTTCAGGAAAGGGGAAGGAGTAGGGTTCCTAAAGCCTGTCCCACAAGGGAGTGTCTTCAGTTTTCTGGACACCTTCTTGACTGTCCACTGTGGTAAGCTTATGTGGAGTCTCAGGGTCAGAACAGACTCCAACTCGGGTAGGTCCAGGGTTTCACTTACACGACAATAAGAGAATGACAGGACAGTGATGCCCCTGCCATTGGGGCTGAGCAGGTGTTCTTGAATTAGTGGACTAACTGTGGGTGAGTGCATATTCAACGTTATAAAAAATATAGTTAAGAATCTAAAGTCAAACCTTAAATTTCACTTTTTTCCACATTTTGTGGGGGTACTGGGAATCTCAGAACCTTACGCTTGCCAGACAGGTGCTGCACCACTGAACTTAATTACCAGCCCCTTTTCTATATTTTTGATGCTTAACATTTTACCATCTTTATGACTTAAAATTTGGTAAAGCACTGCTGTGGTTGGAGATAGCTCTGGTCTTTAAAAATGTCAGTGCAATTCAGGAAGTTATCTGTATCCATTTAAAAAGCTGGGTCTCTGAAGTACTTTATTTGGTGGACAAGGGAACAGAGCAGAGAGGTCATAATGCTTAGAATTTTAAGAAGAGCCAGAATATTTCTCTGCAAATAAAACAGTTGTACAACCGTGTTCTGTAATCTAAAAAATGATGATGATAGAGAAAGAACAGGAGGCTTTGCTACAGCTTTGCCACCTGGTCTGCATCCCTGCATTACTGAGGTGCTTTCAGAAAATGGAGTCCCTGCAGTGCTTGCAGAAGGGGATCTAAAGCTGGGAGGATGGGAAAAGGCAGGCCTCGCTGAAGGTCGTGAGGAGCAGGGCTAGGGCTGAGCAGAGAGCAACAAAGAAGCAGGGTGCACCTGAGGGAGGTGGCAGGGGATGCTGAAAGAGTTCCAACGCCCCTACTCTATAATCTCCAGGCCTTACTGAACCATGGGACACTTACTGCAAATGCTAGAAAAAGAAAAAGCTGCCTGGCAAGCACTAATAACTAGCACACCCCTGACTAAACAATAGGAGTTTACTAATCTGAATTTTTTTTTTTCTTTGCTTTAAGTGTGGTACTGGGGATTGAACCCATGGGATTTGTACTAACCTACATCCTAAAGCATTGAATTTTTTGTTTGAATTTTGAGATTGGGTCTTACTGAATTGCCAGGCTGGCCTTCAGTAGCCTCTCTAGTTCTAGGCTTACATGCATATATGCCACCTCACCATTTCTTAACAAAGATGAAAAGCAATGTCTTGCAAAGCTGTCAGAAATGTTTAAAAATGTACCATGACCCCAAGTGGGGAAGATCAGAGAGTATCACTGTACTCATGAGACCATGAAGGAAACAGCTTCACAACTGGACACACCCAGCACAGAACTGTAGGAAATGCATGTGCATGCACTGGTGGAATATGGGAGGAAACAGGGACACTAGTTGTTTTGTTGTTGTTCTTAATTTCTCAGCTGAGAGGAGCACAGTTCATGGATTAAGAACTAGAAAGGAGGGCCAGGGAGATGGCTCAGTGGAATAAATGCTTCCCTGGCAAGCACAAGGGCCTGAGTTCAATCCCTGTTTCCGTCAAAAAAAAAAAAAAAAAAAGGTACTGTGGTCCTGACTAAAACAGGCTCTTACCCCAGAGGAGAGTTTGTTCAAAGGAAGGCAAAAAGGAAAAAGAAAACATAAAAAACAAGTTCAAAATTCAACATACAATGAAATAAAGACAGGGATAATTGCTGTGAAGAAAATAAGCTGACACATAACTGAAGATGAGAATTTCAGATGCAGAGGTAGGAAAGGCCTCCCCAAGACAGGACCTTTGTGCTGACACAGAACAAAGGTAATCACAAGAAACCCCAAGTCTGATCGGACTGAGAGACAAAGCCCAAGAAGCATCCCATAATGTTAAAGGGCAAGAAAGAGCAATTATGAATCCCCACCATTACTACAATGCACTTGGGAAACAAATGCCTGAAGTTAGGAAAAATGAGTGAGTTGCAAGTAAAGGAAAGAAGAAAACAATACCATTCTTCAGTCATATCTACATAGAAAATAAAGTCAACAAGGGCTAATCAAACTATAAAAAAGCATTATCATTACAAAGTAAAATAGAAAAGGATTATAGGAATAAAGTTAGGATGTGAATAGGATCCATGAAAAAAACCCTTGAAGGCTTTTCTATGAAAAGTGTTAGTAAAGCTGGGTGTGGCTCCCCCTTATAATCCTAGCACACAGGATAGTAGTGAGTTTGAGATCAGCCTGGCTACAAAGTGATCTCAAGACCAGCCCAAACTACATAGTAAGACCCTGTCTCAAAAGAAAAGAAAAAGATATTTTAAGCAAAACATGGGCTAAGGGTGCAGCTTATAGTAGAGGGCCTACTTCACAGATGAAAATCAAAAAGATTTCAAAAGAATGTTTTATATATGGTAATGAAGTTAGGAAAAATGAGTGAGTTGCAAGTAATAGAAGAAAACAATACCATTCTTCAGTCATATCTACATGGAAAATAAAGTCAACAAGGGCTAATCAAACTATAAAAGAGCATCATGGTAATACTACATGAAATGTACAAAACACAGAACTAGTAGGTAATGAAAAGGATATAATATAATATAATACTCTAGAACAGAATGAACACAGATTTAGGGTACAACAAAGGTTACATTTCAAACTAGAAATAATATTTATACCCATGGGATACTGGCCAGCAGTTCAGTTGAGTGTATGTCTTTGACAAGAATTTTCAGGGTGCTCAACTTCAGAAAAGCTGGCCTGGGGCCAGGGAGATAGCTCGGTGGCCTAAACACCTGCCTAGCAAGCCTAAGGACCCAGGTTCGATTCTGGTATCATATGCTCTGCTGGCCCAGCTATGAGTCCCAAGAGTTCCGAGCTGCATAGCGAGACCCTGTACCAAATAAATAGATTTTTTTTTTAAAGAAAAGAAAGAAAAGCTGGCCTGTGTGTCATTTGGCTCAGGCTCTGTCCATTGTCCTGTCCCCTCCCCAGCCACAAAAAATTGACAGCAAGGGCTGAGTGAGAAACCCGAGTGTCCACCTATTGTATTTTCCATATGGGTCCTCTAGGGCCACAGTTGGTTGGTTCCTTTTGCCAGGAGCTAGCATTACCCCTGTAGGGTAGAGGTAGAAAGCTCACCTGCTATTTCATTTGTTTGTTTTGCTGCCTCTAAGGAGCAACAGTAAGAGCCTAAGCAGTATGCCCAGGACACAGAGGAGAGAGCAGAGCTGCTCGAGCTTGACTGGGCTCAGGTGAAGGGAAATGACTCCAGGGACAGGGTTGGTGCCACTTCCAGAACCGACCCCACCTCTGCGGGCAGATCTGGGCAGCCATACATGCAGTGGACACCTCTGCCTGCCTTTTCTCCTGAATCCTTGTGGTCATAACAGAAGGTGCTGGCCACACATCTGCAGGGTTCTGTTTCTTACTCTGTGAAGTGCACTGCATTTTTTCTATACTCTATTATGGTCAGGCTCCTGAGCTTCTATGCAGGGAACTTACTGGTGTCCACAAAGACTAGATGCTGCCTTTGGCGTGGTCCTGGAATCCAGTGCTGTGCCTGTTTGCTCTGCAGCCCCAGGAAGAAAGACCTCCTCAAGGAGGAGCGTGTGGTCTGTTCAGACTGTCCACGTCCTTCCTTCTCACGCAGCTCGGGGATGCCTGACAGTTGATTCTGAAAAACATCAAACACATGCAAGATTTAAAGGCATAAATCTTGCACTACTGTTCATTCTCAGCAGGACCCAGTACAGGCTCTGCCCTTCTCTCTCCAAACCACCAGAAGACCGACTTCAGACCCTGTGGCATGGATGCCCCGGGAGCGAGGACTTTCTCCTCTGTCTTAGTTACATTTTTCCTATTGCTGAGACAAAACACCTGATGCTCAAAGAAAGGTTTATTTCATGCCCACTTACTCTGTTACTCGCTTCCCCATTTGGTCCTGGATGTAATCAATTTTACCTGATCAATGGTGTTTGTAATCCCATTAGTTGACCATAGTTTTGTCCTACCTCTTGTCCACCTAAGCGAGTTCCCATTCTCTCCACCTTAGGCCCACATGGTTTTACACTATAAAAGTACCTGGAAGAGACCGCTTCCCCAGGCAACCTGCTCGGGTCCCCCTTCTGTCCCTCTTCAACAGAAGCTTTTCTTTCCAATAAAGTTTTACCCTCAACCTCTGTTTGTTCCTAAAAGGGGCCAGAGAGATGGTTCAATGGGATAAGTGCTTCCCTGTTTGTACCTAAAATTCATTCTTTGATTTTAGAGAACATGAACTCATCCAGGTCAGGTAGGGAGTTTTACTTCCCTGTATGAGCAGGACAAAGCAAACAGCACCTCCTGGATTAAGGAATATGTAGTGACACAACCACTGCAGGCCAGGTAGAGTCACTGAGAAGAAAAATGTTGGACTCTACTGTGAGATCAAATTTCCCAAATCAACACATTTCTAGCAACTCTTGATGGTGAGCTGCCTTACAAATGAGTCAGATGATTGGATTTATGATATGTGATATAATGATATAGGGCAAATATAACCCAACCTTCTAGGTCCAAAACATTAAATTTATATTCTCTAAAGTTGGGGAATGAATGCTAGAAACAATGATGATTAAGAGTAGGAAGAATTTAAGAAAAAAAAAAAAAAAAGCTTCTGTCTAAGAGGAGAAGACTGGGTCCAGAAAATGAATTGTCCCCCCAACCCTGCTTCTCAAGGCTGTTTTATTGAGTATAGTCACTTAGGAAATATTGATTTAATAGGAAGTCACAAGTTGGGTGAGGTGGGACAAGACTATGGTGAGCCAATAAGGTTACAAGGATAGTCACTTGTGTGATATTGATTAAATGGGGATTGAATTGGGAAGGAAGTCACATATGGGACAAACAGGGACTTTCCTGGAAGGGGTAGGCTAAGGAGGTTTAACCCTCTACCCTAGGTGATGCATGCCTACTTAGAATATCAATTATTGCTATTCATCCTTATGGGAAGTATGTGGGTAAGTAGTTCCTTTTTCTAGAGTCCTGGCTTTCAGGGAATGCTCCTCTAGCCATGGTTGTCTTCTGCATTGACTTCTTGAGGTCCCACCCCGGTTTGACTGCCTATAATATTTCTACCTAACTTAGCTATCTGTAGTAGCACAACAGCTGGGGACATATCTCAGCTTGGAAAACACAAGGTCATGAGTTTGATTCCAAGTACAATTAAAAATATACTATAGTATGACATAGCAGAAAAGCTACAGGTAGAGCTTTTCAGGTGGTCAAGTGCTGTAAATTTATATGTCCCAGCTCTGGATGCAAAATGTGCACTGCAGTGTTATTAATAATACTCAAGCTGGAAGCAGTCCACTGGATGATCACTTGACAACAGAAAGAAATGAATGATTGAGGCTCACTATAACATACATGAACCCAGAAAATACTATGCAAAAGGATAGAAATCAGCCATAAAAGACTCACAAGTTGGTGGTTTCATAGTATTATAGAGAGCTAAGTCACACAGAAATATGGCTAACAGTCAGACAAGGCTGGGCCCTTGAGGAAGGTAGTGCAGAAGGTGAGAATCCATCAGGACTATAGCAGGAGGCGCATCTGAAGATTAAGGTCACAATGGCCTATTTTATGTACTTCTATATAAATAGAGCCTTGGGGTTATTGATATCACCCTTTTGAATTTCTCCATCATTTCATCAGGGGTAGGTGTTATGGTTTGTGGCTAGTTGTCCCCCCAAAACCTCATGCAGTCACTGGGGCAGCTTCTAGAGTTTGTGATTAATTCCTATTCTAGTGTTGGGATTATGGTGTGCCCTGGGGTGGGTAATCTGCACACAATATGAGGAGGAGAGGCTTGCTAACTGCCCTTCCACAGCTCCTTCCTTTTGCACTTTGCTATCTTCCACCACCATGAGCTGTTGCCCTCTGCCATGCACTACTCTGCTTTGGAACCCAGCCTAGTATGGACTGAAATCTCCACAAACTGTGAGCTAAATAAACCTTTCCATCCTTAATTTTGGGTGTTGGATATTTTGTTCCACCAACAAGAGAAAAGTAACTTAGACAGTGGGCTGTGTTATGACCAAAGAATTAAATCTGTAATCCCATGGAAAAGTTATAGGAATTCTAGCAAGCTCAGTCCAGTCTACCACTTCCAGTGCAACATGTGGTAAGAATAAAGATAATGAGGCATATTCATAATTGTGAGGCTCCTAGGGGCCCTAAGTCCAGCTAGATTAGTGGCTAATTGGAATGAAGTTCTTGGGTTTTACTAATTCATGAAGAAGGGACTACCTTGAAGATGAGTGACCATGAGAATGGCAGGAAGTAGGTGAAGTCTGTGAGCTGGGCTGGGTAGGCAGCTTGAAATCACCTCTGTAGCACACAGAGAGAAGGATCTGCAGAAAGAGTAATCTGCAGGACATGACTGCGGTAGTATCTAATGTTTCAGGGTCAGTGCCTCAGCCTTGACATGTGTGGTCTTTTAAAATCTGGGGTGTCACAGCCTCTTATCTTGAGGCTCAATCCCAGAGCACAGCATGGAGCATGGCTCTCACTGAGCTCCAGCTCACCCATGTTTACTTGGAAACTAAGTGGGCAGGGAAACACTGCCCTGTCGCCTCACTTCAAAGACTACACATCAGCACCCTGACTGGACATATTTGCACTGCTTAAAGCCAACTGAAGGGATAAGGAAAAGTCCTAGCCAGCTCTGAACCCATCAACACATGGAAATAGGGACAGATTCAGCCACGATGGGGACAATTTGCTCTTCCTTTAAGGACGGTCACCCAGTGGTCCTCTACAGCAGGCCGTCCTCTCCTATTTATTTAAGGATAATACTAAGACTACTAAAACCAAAGACTAAGACCACAGATTATTGATGAAGGTTAATCATGTCATTCACGTACCCTTGCTGCCATTAGATCAACATTGCCTAAATGATTATACTTGAAATCCTTTTTTTTTCTTTTTCTTTTTTTAATGTATTTGGTACAAGGTCTCACTATGCAGCTCTGACTCATAGTGATCCTTCTATTTTCAGCCTCCCCAGTGCTGGGATTATAGGCATGCGCCACCACGCCTGAACTCATTTCCAGTTCAGCACACCCAGGGGCAGGGCCAGCACAGCAGGTGGTACAGGGGATCAGACCCAGATCCCTGTGCTTGCCTAAGCAGGTAATAGTCCACTGAGCTATCTTCTGGCCCTTATATTTGCAAATCTTGTTGATCATAATTTTGATCCTTGTCCTAATTACTTTTTTTTTTTTTTTTTTTTTTTTTGCGGAACCGGGGATTGAACTCAGGGCCTTGCGCTTGCCAGGGAAGCACTTATTCTACTGAGCCATCTTCCTGGCCCATAATTTTGATCCTTGTACCTGCCTCATTATTTTTTATTATTATTTTTAAAGAATACAAAGTAGGGGCCGGGGAGATAGCTCTGTAGAATAAGTGCTTGCCTGGCAAGCACAAGGGCCTGAATCAATCCCTGGTTCTGGAAATAAAAAAAAAAAAGAATACAAAATAGTGCTAGGAAAAAACAGCATTAGAAACAACATAAGATTTCACTAAACAAAGTAACAGGAATTCAACACTGGTTGCTGTAGTACATGATGCTATCTTCAAATCAGTTGTTCAGATTATTAGATATAAATGTGCAAGATTCACTTAAAGAAAAAAAAACAATAACAAAGAAGTTATTAGAAATTCAAAAGAGGGAAAAAAAGAAAGAAAAAAATCAGAGTAAAAGAGAAAAAAAAAATTAAGCATTAACTTCTCCTTTCAAAAGACCAGCAGAAATTGACAATACAATTATTCACACTATTCTGCATATATACCTAAATATATCTTTTTCCCATCTTCCATCTGTCCTTTTCCTCATTCCAGTTTTTCCTTTCCATTGAATACTTTCTTTCCCTTTCACAGTATCTGTTGTACCTTTTTTTTTTTTTTTTGCAGAACCGGGGATCAAACTCAGGCCCTTGCGCTTGCCAAGGAAGCACTTATTCTACCGAGCCATCTCCCTGGCCCCCTGTTGTACCTTTTAGATTTTCATTATTCTTTCAGGTTCTCACAGAAGCAAAGTAATATAATGTTTGCACATGTGGATCTTATTTATTTTACTTACCAATCAAACTGTATCCATTTATCTACAAAAGCCTCAAGTTTATCTTTTTTTTATAACTGAATGATACTCAATTGTGTAAAATTACCATATCTTTTTTGTCCATTCCTGAGCTGATGGGCATTTGGATTGTTTTCAAGATTTTTAGCTATGACAAATTGCACTGCTTTAAACATGGGTGCACATGTATCACTGTGATATGGTGATTTCAGTTCTTTTGGTAAAATACTGGCTTAAGTGGGACTTCTAATCTTGGCTGTTTGAGGAATTTCCATGCTGATTTCCATAATGGTTTTCAGCCTACACTCCCACCAGCAGTGGAGAAGGGTTCCTTTTTTCCTATAGATTCTCCAGCATTTGTTATTGGCTGACTTCTTGATGATAGCCATTCTTTCTGGCATAAGATGGTATCTCAACATTGTTTCCATTTGCATCTTTTAAATAACTAATGATTTTGAAGATTTTTTCCATGTATTTATTTGCCATTTGTATCTCTTCATTTGTGAAGTGCATATTCATCTCAGATGCATATTTTTAGATTGGGTCTCTGAAACTTGGAGGCCTGGTTTTTAAAAATCCTTTATATGTTCTAGATAGGAGTCTCTCGTCCAAAGGACAGCCTGCTATAATTGTTTCCCATCTCATGGATTTTCTTTTTGCTCTGTTGGTGATTTTTTTTTTTTTTTTGACATGCAGAAACTTTTCAAAAAGATGAGATGATTCTTTGAAGTATTTTCCATGAAGTATGATTCATGAACTCTTTACCTACCTCTGTAACCTTAAGGTTTCTATTAGGTACTAACGTGCACAATTCACCAGGCCAGGCATTCTGATGTGAGTAGAAGATCTACTGGGGGCATCAAGCAGGCTGGCTGTCTAGCAGACTAAGACAGCAGTGAATAAAGGGGGCACAGGAGACTTCATAGGATCTTTTAGGGAGGGTGATCCCAGCTCTAACAGCTGCAGGAGAGCTAATGTTGGCAGGTACCTGGTCTGTGGGGAACCTTTAATGTTAACAAAGGAGAGGGGCTGGGGAGATGGCTCAATAGAATAAGCGCTTCCCCAGCAAGCACAAGATCCTGAGTTCAATCCCCAGTTCCGCAAAAACAAAAATAAATAAATAAATAAAAGTTAACAAAGGAGAGTTTAGCCGGGCGTGGTGGCGCAGGCCTGTAATCCCAGCACTCGGGAGGCTGAGGCAGGAGGATTATTGTGAGTTCAAGACCAGCCTGAGCTACAAAGTGAGCTTAAGGCCAGCCTGAACTGCATAGTGAGACCCTGTCTCAAAAAGACAAAAAAAAAAAAAAAAACAAAGGAGAGTTTCGTGGTTGCTTGCCCAGGTCAAAGTCAAGTGAACCTGTTCTGCGGTTTCAGGTTTGGCTCTGCATGGGGCCAGGGGGACAGAGCTTAGGGGCAGAGTGCTTGGGAAACTTTGAATCCTGACCTGTCAGTTTCTACCTACTTTCTCTTCCAGAAGAGTTAGGCATGGATCTATTTTAAGACTTTAGCATATGGAAAGCCAGTATTTCTGGTACTATCTATTAAAGAGGCTATCTTTCTTCCAGTGAACATGTTTGCCCCCTTTGTCAAATATAAGCTGGCTGAGTGTGCTTGTAGCTGTGTCTATATCTTCTAATCTGTTCTCTTGATCCTCAGGTCTGTTTTTTTTTTTTTTTTTCTTTGCCAGTACCATGCTGATTTTATCACAGTAGCTTTATAGTATAGTTTCAAGTAGAGATTATGATGCTTCTTGTCTTTCCTTTGTTACCCAGGATTACTTTTGCTGTTTTAGGCCTCTTCTAGATCCAGATGAATTTTAGTAATGTTTTTTCTAGATCTGTAAGGTGTACTAATGGTATTTTAAATGGGATTACATTGAATCTGTATAACAATTTTGGAAGTAGGGCTATTTTCTCAATATTGATTCTTCCTGTCTAGGAGCAAGGTACCTCTTTTCATTTTCTAAAATCCTCTTTGATCTCTTTTTTGGGTTATTTTTGGTTTATTTATTTATTTATTTATTTATTTATTTATTTATTTTTGTGATACCAGTGATTGAATTCAGGACCTTGAACTTGCCAGGCAGTAAGGTAAGAGTTACCTTACTCTACTGAGGTAACTCCCTAACCCCTCTTTTTTTTTTTTCTGGTGGAACCAAGGATTGAACTCAGGCCCTTGAGCTTGCCAGAGAAGTGCTTATTCCACTGAGCTATCTCCCTGACCCACCCTGGCCTTCTTTAATCTCTTTTTTAAGAGTACTATAATTTTTTTTTGTCTTGTTTTGTTTTGTTTTTGTTTTTGTTTTTGTTTTTGTTTTTTTTTTTTGAGACAGGGTCTCACTATGCAGTTCAGGCTGGCCTTAAGCTCACTTTGTAGCTCAGGCTGGTCTCGAACTCACAATAATCCTCCTGCCTCAGCCTCCCGAGTGCTGGGATTACAGGCATGCGCCACCACGCCCGGCTGAGTACTATAATTTTTGATGTATAAATCTTTATTTATTTATTTATTTTCATTTTTGTATTTGGTACAGGGTCTAACTACACAGCTCAGACTTGTTGTGTCTTCCTGTTTTCAGCCTTCCCAATACTGGGATTACAAGCATGCACCACAGTACCTGGAGTCTGTACCCCACCTTAGTATGCCCCAGGGGTGAGACCAGAAAATCACTGTATAAATTTTTTAATAGAAGGCTGGTGAGTTAGCTCAGTGGACTAAGCATGTCTTGGCAAGTGCAGGGACCAGGGTTCGATCCTCCTCAGTCCTGCATGTCATGCCAGCGCTGCCCTCCTGGGCATGTTGACCAATGGCCATGTCTGGGCATGGTGGCACATGCCTGTAATCCTAGCACTGGGGAGGCTGAAAACAGGAGGATCACTATGATCCAAGCTGCATAGTGAGACCCTGTACCAAATACATAAATGGAAAAAAAATATCTTTTATTTCCTTTCTGTGATTGATTCCTAAGTATTTTACCTTGGAGGGTGGTGTTTTGTTTTTGTTTTTGTTTTTGTTTTGGTAGTACCGAGGACCGAACTCAGGACCTTAAGCTTGCCAGGCAAGCACTTATCGTACTGAACTATCTCCCTGGTATGTAGGGTGTTATTGTGAAAGACTTGGCTTGCATAATGTCTCTCTTGATGCATTCATTGTTTGTTTATAGAAATGCTATTGAGTCTTGAGTGTGGACTTTGCATCTTGCTATGCTACTGAATTTGGTTGTTAAATCTACAAGACTTTTGGTAGAGTTTTTGGGGTCCTGTATGCACAGTACCATGTCACTTGCAAATAATGATAATCTCACTTCTTCCTTTCTAATCTTTATTCCTTTCTCTCATCTAATTGCCCTGGATAATGTGCCGATAACTATATTGAACATGAGTGGTGACAGTGGACATCATTGCCTTGTTCCTGATTTTAATGTGAAGGTGTTCAAATTTTGTCCATGAAATATGAGGTTGGCTATTGGTCTGTTGTAGATGGCTTTTAGCAGCTTGATGTAAAGACCATCAATTCTGATTTTCTGTAGTGTTTTTATCATGAATGAGTATTGGGCTTTTTCTGCACTTATTGAGCTGATTGTGTTATTTTTGTCTTTGGCTCTGTTGACTCTGTTGATGTGGTGCATTGCACTCCTGGTTTTGCATATATTAAACCATTCTTGTATTCTAGGGATGAACTCCACTTGGTCATGATGTATAATATTCTTGATTACATCGTGCATTCTGTTTGCTAGTATTTTATTGAGGATGATTGCATCTATGTTCATTTGGGACATTGGCCTGTAGTTCCCTATTTTCGTTGGGTCTGGTTTGGGCATCAGACTAATACTTGCTTCCCTGAATGAGTGTGGGAGAATTGCTTCCCTTTCAATTTCATTGAAGAATTTGAGAAGAGTTGGTTTTAGAACCTCCCTAAATTTCTTGTAGAATTCATCTGTGAATCCATCAGGACCTGGGCTTTTCTTTTGTTGATAGTTTTTTTTAATATATATTGCATTTTCAATTTCATTGACTGATATTGGGTTGTTCAGGATTTTTATATCTTCTTGATTCAGCTTTGGTAGTTCATATGTATCTAGGGATCTGTCCATTTCCTCTGTATTTTCCATCCTGTGAGAGTAAAGATTTTGGAAATAAATAGTGATAATCTTCTGAATTTCTATAGAGTCTAGTTATTTCCCTCTTTTCATTCCTCATTGTATGAATTTGAATTTTTTCTTTACATTTTAAAATGAAGTTGGGGCCCTGGGAGATTGCTCAGTAGAATAAGCACTTGCCTGGCAAGTGCTGGGTGCTGAGTTCAATTCCCGGTACCGCAAAAATGAATAAATAAATAACAAAATAAAATGAGGTTGTCTAGGGGCTTATTGATTTTATTTATTCTTTCAAAGAACCAACTCTCTCTCCTTCCCGATCTCTCTCTCTCTCTCTCTCTCTCTCTCTCTCTCTCTCCCTCCAGAACTGGGGGTTGGACTCAGGTCCTTGTAGTTGCCAGGGAAGTACTTATTCTACTGAGCCATCTCCTCAGCCCCAAGAACCAATTCTTTGATTCATTAATTCTTTGTATCATTTTCTTCATCTCCATTGCATTAATTTCTTCTCTGATCTTTACAATTTCCTGCCTTCTTTGGGTTTTGGGCTTGACTTACTCTGTTTGTAGGAGTTTGAGGTTCAACATAAGATTGTTTATTTGGGCTCCTTCTGTATTTCTGATGTGAAAATTTATTGCAATAACTTTCCCTCTTAAGACCATTTTTATTGACTCCCACAAGTTCTGGTAAATTGTATCTGCATTTTCATTTGATTGTAAATATTGTTTAATTTCTTCTTTATTTTTTTGTTTTGGTTTAATTTTTGTCTTTTTGAGACAGGGACTCACTATGTAGTTCAAACTAGCCTTGAGCTCACTTTATAACTCAAGCAACAATCTTCCTGCCTCAGCCTCCTGAGTGCTGGGATTACAGGGATGCACCACCATACCCAGCTTAATTTCTTCTTTTCTCCTTCATCTCCTCCTCCTTCTCCTCCTCCTCCTCCTCCTTCTTCTTCTTCCTGACCCTCTCCCTCTCTCTCCCTCTTCTTCTTCTTCCTCTTCCTTTTCCTCCTTTCTCTTCCTCTTCTTGTTCTTGTTCTGCCTCTCCCTCTCCCTCTCCATCTCTCCCTC
>PVKA01017075.1:0-46555 GCA_004027165.1 Ctenomys sociabilis
TTTTACTTTTAGTTTTCAAAGGTATGTTTGCTAAGCATAAAATTCAAAGAGGATCTTTTTTTTTGGTTCAGTCCTTTAATTAGTCTAGTTTCCTACACACTTGGTCCTTTTTTTTTCTTTCTAATGTGGAATAAGATGCTATTTAATTTTGTTCTTCATAGCCAATATTTTTTATGTATATGCTTTAACCATTTTTTATAAGTTTTGGACAATTTCATTTTTGTATCTTGGTATGATTTTATTTAAATTTATTGTGCAAAAGGTTCATTTTTTGGGGGCCAGGGAGATGGCTCAGTGGAATAAGTGTTTCTCTGGCAAGCACAAGGGCCTGAGTTCAATCCCTGGTTCTACAAAAAAAAAAAAAAAAAAGGTTCATTTTTCTTGGAAATGTAGTATGATTAAGTTGAACTAAATTCAGAAATTTTAAATCTTTAAATCTTTATTGCCTTCTTTCTACCTTGAGAATTCTATGAATATAAAAAAAAGGAACATTTAATGCTTAATGCTTACAATTTTTGTTTTTGCTCTGATTTTTTTCCTCTTGAATTTCTTTTAACTTATTGTTTTTTTATTTTTATTTATTTTATTTTATTTTTTGTCTTTTTGAGACAGGGTCTCACTATGCAGTTCAGGCTGGCCTTAAGCTCACTTTGTAGCTTTGTAGCTCAGGCTGGTCTCGAACTCACAACAATCCTCCTGCCTCAGCCTCCCAAGTTCTGGGATTACAGGCATGCGCCACCACGCCCAGCTTAATAATATTTTTAATTCATTTACTTTTAGTATTAATTGAACTTAATTTAAAAACATAAAAAGTCCTGGGGTTCCATTCCAGTACCAAACAAAAATGGAAAAGAAGGGATGTCCGTTGAGATGGTTACCAGCAATGTTTTGAGCTTGTGGAAATCCAGTCACATAGTATGTTCTTTAGAGAGGAAAGAGCTCAGGTCAGGGGATTCAGGGGGGCCAAGATTCTTGGGCAGAACATGCTGGGCGGTGCTGGGTGAGCTGGGCACTAGTCACAGGAAGCACAATCAGATGGCCCACAGAGGGCTGCATGACTGGATGGAAACTGAAAAGGCATCTAGGTGCTGAGGAAATTCTCAAAGTTCACATTCAGATGCTCAGAAGTGACAGCACACAAGAGAAGTTTCCTGTGAGACTGTGAGATGGGACTGGCCCTCAGCAGATCTGCACACTTCAGGGTATTAGGACATGACTGTCCTGTGCGAAATACCTACATTCTTTGCAGAGTCCTGAATGAAAGAGGGCTGAATAGCTAAGCATCCCCGAGTGCCTATAAAGCTACCCATACTTGGAGCTGCTGGGAGCTCTGCCTTCAGGTGTCAGACCTCAGCCCCCTCCCAGAATTGAATAAGGCAGGTGTGTGGTGGCGCCAGGCTTAAACCCACTCACCCTAGACAATGTAGGGATGGGGATAGCAAAAGTCACCACCACCCCACAAACAGGTGGATAAAAAATACCAAAAACATGGCAGAGACAGATTGGCAACACACTTTAATAGTGCCCACTGCTTCAAGTTTTATCAAAGCACACTTCTTATCAGAATCTGCAACAGTGAAAGCATGCATAATGACAGGCAGAGTTCCAATAAATGCTTCTGCTTTTAGGAGCCACTGACTGCTACGCTGAGCCCTCATCTAGGAAAGGTTTGGAAACCCTTATAGTAACCATTATGTTTACCCAGCAAACTGGATAGCAGAGGTGTAAATATTCCCATTTTAGTTTTCTCCACCATCTGCTTCCTGGGATTGCATCAGGGCTCCCTGACAGTGCCACGTACGGAGTGGCAGAAGTGGCTACCAGCTGCATCATTCCCACAATGGCCCCTGTACAACCTATAGGTCAATGGAACATGGAGTAGCTACTGCACAAGGTACACTTAGCCTAAGTGTATCTGCCAACTAGTCCAGTGTCTTCAGAAGCTTAGCAACTTTATGGACAAAAGCGAAAAGTTCAGACACATCCAAGTTTCTTGATAGTCATTGCAGAGAAAAAAAAATCACACCTCCCATATTTCAGGAAGTTAAGACCACAAAAAAGGGTGATAAAGGGGATTTTTGCTTAGATTTTAGAGGGCCCTCATTCATTGGTTCTCCTACCACAGCCAGTGCAGTAGAAGTAGGGAAAAACATGAGGCCGAAGACAAGCTCTGTGACTTGCTTTCTTTTCTAGACTCTAAAAACCTGTGGGTTTTAATTGAAAACTTTGCACCTGGCTTTTTTAAAAATCCAAAATAAAGGATGGATGATGAAGAGAAGAGGAGCTGGCAGGTACAGCACCAAGATGGGGTAGGGCAGTATCCTAGCTCAGGCCTCCTTCCTCTCAGCACCCAGTTGTTTGGGCCCACAGCAGTGGATACAGCTCTGCGAGAGAGGAGCATATAACCTCTTGCTTTTGTCTGGCCTAAAGCAACAATAAGCTAGATTTCATCCTGCTTCAAACTGGCAGAATAGAATTCCCTGTTAAAACATACTTGGACAAGTGTACAACCAAATGAGCCATACAGCATACTCTAAAATATGCCAATATAACTACTAAAATGAACCCCCCCCAATGAAATATGAAAACCTTTACCAAAAATAGTTTATTGCACAAAATTTAGGAATTCCCAAGCACATTTATATTCATAAAAAATCAACACGCTTCTCAAAGATATAAACTGTTCCACATGGTGACACCCTTTCCCGGAACTTCCACAATCTGACCAATCTATTTTGTGAGGAATTTTTTAATAGAAATGAGTAACTCAAAACCACTGAATTTTTGAGACACTTGGAAAACAGCCCTCAAGCATCCTATCCCCAAAGCCATAGACTGAAACATACCACAGAGTTATTCATATCAGGGGTCTTTGGAAGGAATGTCCTATGACAGTTCCTTTTCAAATATGCAGGGTTCTTTCACTCCCAGAATCTTTATACACTTAAATTTTTGTTAAGAAAAAATTTATGGAAATAGGAATAACATATGTCATGTTATTCTATAGATGCATGGCTTTTGCAGTAACTCTATACCAAGGAAAGAAAGTTTAAACTGAGAAAAAGTTTAATATAAGCTTCCTCATGTGTCTATACTGTCTTCTTAGGAGGTCAATCCTGTCCCTTGGAACCAGGCCTGAGTATACTTTCATATTCTATTGAAAACACTGCCTGTTATTTCTTCCAAGGAGTAGAACAAATAAATATAAATCTTTAAGATCCGTGGCATTGACCTGACAAATACCATGAAAAAACAAAACAAAAAAACTTGATGGAAGCCACATTGAAATATTCTTTGGAACAGGAGAAAAACAAGTAATGACATAAATGTACAAGCCAGTACTCCCTGAAGTAGGTGATGACAGGGTATGCACGAGTCATGTGAACACATACAGTGCAGTGGAAAGCTGTCTCACACAGTACTGCTCCAGGCCCGACTAGTCTCCCACAGTGAATCCAAACTCCCATTTCTGCCCACAAGCACAACTACTGAAGTCACTGAAGAATCTAGCTCTGGGAGGTAGAAGTGCATACAGTCCCCTAGAGATAAAAAGCAGGTGACTTTGCAAAGTAGACTGGCAGCGCCAGCTTGGGCACAGGGCCTTAGGTCCAGCACTGCAGGCGTGTGCAAAACCAACACACACAGAAAGACAGGCAATGGGGCCAGAACAGCCACGTCCTTGGAACCAAGCAGGCTGGGATTGGCACAGGCTGGAGGATGAAGGGGCACAGAACAGAGGAGCTGCTCTTCCTGAATGGAGGAGTCAGGGTAGCCTGCTCTTTCCTCAGAGGGAAGCACAGAGGTCTTTTGAAGGCAGCTCTGCTACAGAATGTGCCCAAGGATTACTTCCTGGTATAGGACTCAAAGAAAAGATAACCAAAATAAATAAGAAAGCAAATTACCATTTCTCTTTTCTAATGGTACAAGAACAATTTAGTCAAAAACGATGTCCAACTTAAAAAGTAGGATATATTTATAATGAAGTTTTTCAAGTGTTATTTCAGGATTAACCCTGTACAAATGGTGTATATACATTTAAGAAATTACAATACTTGCTAGGGAATTTTTTAAAAAACACCGAACATTTTTGTGGTTAATGCTACTTTAACCATATCAATTAACCTTCTAATAGTATATTACAAAAGAACATAAATCAGTTTAAAAATTCCTGTTTTCTCCACAAAACAGATATAAACAATCTACTAACAGCACACTGGGACTGAACAGCACACTGGGACTGATCAGTAACTCTAGAACTTCATTTCATAGAGTACTGGACTTCCCTCCCTCTTTCTCCTAATTTACAAGTCTTACTTTAGATTTTCTTAAGTAAACCAGGGATGGGGGAGTAAGTACTTAAAGACCTCATCTCTCCTAGCCAGTCTGCAGCATTAGGACCTCAGGTGGGAAGCATATCCCAGGAAGACTGTCACACTTTGTGCTAACCCTAAACAAGGCCTCAGAGACGGCAGCAACCTTGCCCTTAGGCCTGGCAATTATCTTCCAGACACCATGGCTGACTCCAGGTGACACTGGCATGTACATTACAGGCCCTCCTCCTGCCCTGCTTTCTCCCATACCCTGTGCTCCCCATATGACAGGCCAGTGTGGGGACCTGGCATCCTTGCTTCACCTACTCAGTAGTTAGTCAAGGTAGACCATGCTGGGTCAGCAGCCCAACAGGCCAGTGTTGTGAACTGATGAAGAGATTGGGCAGGAAGGAAGGATGCCCAGGAAAAAAAGTGAAAAGAAAACAAAGGATCATTTCTTTTCTTTTTGAGACAGGGCCCCTATGTAGTTTGGGCTGGACTAGACTCACTATGTAGCCTAGGTTGGCCTCAAACTTGAGGTGATTCTCCTGCCTCAGCCTTCCAAGTGCTGAGATTATAGGTATGTGTCACCACACCCAGCTCAAAAAATCTATTCTGTGCAAGAATTTTTGGCTTTAGAAGGTACAGCAAATATACTTAAAATAGTTTAACAGACAACCCTAAATCCTACATGTACACTGTTTCCCAACAGCAAATTTTCAAACAGCAATCAATAAAAAGATAATCAGGTCTTTCTTAAATAATATATGCATATGCTTATACAAGATTATGACTTTCAGTACTATTATATACATCCTATGGTGGGATGGCTATTGAAGGAAAAAAAAAAAAAAGAACTAGAAAGCCAAAGGTGCAAATCAAACATTTCTGCAGGAAAGTAAATAAAGCTCTTATTAGGTGGGATGAGAAAAGAGCTACTCAGGTGCCCGGTGCTGCTGCCCTGCCATCCTGTCCTGAAAGTGTCCGCTGGCAACTGGCTGGGGTGTGAGTCCGCCATGCTCATCGACATCTCCTCCATCATTTCTTGATGGACATCAAGAAATTCCCTCCCGAGCTCTAAATTTAAGGGGCTTAAGATTTGGTCATTTCATGGGAAAAGCTAGCTGTGGTTTCCAATGGCTATTTCTCTAATCCTTGGCTTTTACTCTGTTATTTTATTCCTTGTTAAAGGCAAAAGCAAAACTTAAAATTTTGTCTCTCATGAAAATGCAGAGCACACAGCTCAATGGTGGTGGTGGTCACTGCTGCAGGCCTTCTCTGGGTGCTCTGCCAGAACCCTGCTGCTGGGTATCTCTGGGGGGGGTTTCCACCTGCGTCCAGGAAGACAAAGACTCATGCACAGTGATGGTGTGCTCCTCCATCTGCCGCTGCAGGCTGTCCATCTCCTGCCTGGGGAGGAGAAGGCAAAGGAAGGGAAGATCATACAAGGGCTAGACATAAGCCATTGTCCATAGCCTCCTCTGATAAGCTTGAGCTGACAGCACCTGGCTCTCTAGCATTGGTGGCACCTCTGAGACGCAGAACCAGCCAAGATTAGAGTTCAGAGTTCTTGGACCTCCTTCCATCCTGTGCTTCAGACACCTAAAACCATGCAAATGACAGACTGATGCTGATGCCACCAAGTCACTGTGAGACAGTTGCTACCTGAGGACAGTGTCACATATGATGTCCACTCACTCTCAAGGTCACTTGTTCCTGGTGTCCCACATGACCACAACACTGGCCCTTCCTGTCTGATATCTGATGGGTGCAGAATATCAGGGCTTTGCTTTCTGAGGGTACATCAAGGCAATTCACTCCCAGCAACCTCTACCTCATGACATGGAGTAGAGGCCCTACCCATGAGAAGCCCCCACTTCCCAGCTACCTGCACTAGTGCTGCTGGAAGCTGCTAAAGCTAACACTGATCAGATGGGAGAGGGCAGGATGAGACCTCATTACCTAAAGCAGTCAAGCTCTCTTGGTCTTAAAAAAAGTCCTGCCTGGATATGGTGGGCAACCTGTGTCTTGCAACTTTGGAAAGGTATAAATGAAGGCCCTTACTATTGTTTTGGGGGGCAGTTTCACCAACCAGGCAATGAGCCACCATCTAACCCACTCTCATCTTCTTGTCTATCTTTTCCTCATTCCTGCCACCATTTATCCTCAGGTACAATGGATCGCACTGAGAGACCAACAGATCCCAACATTTGGGGTCTGAACAGGGACTCAATATAAGATAAATATAAACAAAAACACTTCCAAAGAGTGTGCATAGGGAGGGAAGTAAATGGGTTAGAGCCAATACTCAGCATAGATGCACATTAATACTGGTACATTAGGTGTAAAACTTAAAGAGACAGAGGCTCATTAGAGCCAAAAAGGGGTTCAGTAGGGCCAAAGAGAGAGCACCACATGCCATGCCAGCCACAACCCCAGGAATGCTGAGCTGGCCATAGAGACCAGGCAAGCAGGCATGGTGGGTGCACACCTGTAATCCCAGCACTGGGAAGGCTGAAAGCAGGAGGATCGCTATGAGTCCGAGCTGTGTAGTGAGACCCTATACCAAATGCATTAAAAAAAAAAAAAGCCAAAAAAAAAGACTGAGTTAAAATGAGACAGTTTCAAGACCATGGATAAGCCGGGCATGGTGGCACAGGCCTGCAATCCCAGCACTCAGGAGGCTGAGGCAGGAGGATTTTTGTGAGTTTGAGACCAGCCTGAGCTACAAAGTGAGCTTAATGCCAGCCTGAACTGCATAGTGAGACCCTGTCTCAAAAAGACAAAAAAAAAAAAACAAAAAAAACAAACAAACAAAAAAAAAAACAAAACCATGAATAAATATAAAAATGTTTGCTGTTTTCTTGTTTCCTATACTAATGTTACTATCCAAGACCACTATAAAGAACTTAAGAGTAAAATACTGTTTTAAAAAATCAAGTCCAAAATGGGACAAAGAGAGTAAACAAAGATATAACAGATAAGAGTTTAAACCCTCTAGCCTTACTCAATTAGATTTAAAAAAAAAAAAAGTTCTTTTAAATTACAAACAGTTGGTTCCAAGCAACACAGCACACTAGGGAAAGGAGTACAAGCTGGGGTCAGGGAAGGCCCTGTGCTTCAGTCCTAGGCCAACCCTGCTGAGATTTCCCAGCCACTTACACGTCTGTATGCCAGGTCCAGCCACAGAGGTTGACAAGAGCTTCCAACGCTTGGTTCTAAGTAAGAGGGTCATGACTATGACATGCCATGGGCTTGGCTATCCACATTGCTAACATCAAAAATTTGTTAGGTTCAAGATAGTGCCAGTCTCAGCTGGGCGTGGTGGCGCAGGCCTGTAATCCCAGCACTTGGGAGGCTGAGGCAGGAGGATTGTTGTGAGTTCGAGATCAGCCTGAGCTACAAAGTGAGTTTAAGGCCAGCCTGAACTGCACAGTGAGACCCTGTCTCAAAAAGGCCAAAAAAAAAAAAAAAAAAAAAAAAAAGATAGTGCCAGTCTCAACAAAAACAAAACATCCAGAGGTCAGAGCCAAAACCCAGCTAGCTGACACACCCAGTGGCTGCTGTGCCTCTACACAGAGCTATAGCCCTTTTAAGCTTAAAAAACAGATGTGGGCCAAAAAAACCCCATTCTAGGTGCTAAGACAATTATGCAACTGCTAGCAGCTTCCCATCCCTGAGGCCATCAAATAAAAGATAATCAAAAACAAAGCCTCAGTGCAAAATAGTCTCCAGGATTTGCTTGGTGTCATTAATGCTATTATTTATTTTACAGAACTGGGGATTGAACTCAGGCCCTTGTGCTTGCCAGGGAAGCATTTATTCCACTGAGCCATCCCCCAGGCCTCCTGCCACCATTTCTACCCAGTACAATGATAACACTGAGCAACAGATCCCAACATAGCAATGCTGCCTTACTCCCAGGAGCAACTCCTCCAACACAATCCCACCACACATCTTTACAGCTAATGGAGTGAGGCACACAGGGCATACTTGAGCTGTTGCAGACAGCTGTTCAGGTTCTTAAGGGGCTCCTTGCTGACGGCAGGTGGAGGTCTCAGCAGCTCCTCTAGCAGTGAGGCTGGGACAGGGCAGTCGGGGATCTTGATGGGTGTCGCTGGGCTGGAGGAGTTGGCTTCACTCTTTGGCTCTTTCCTCTGTAAAAGCATATCATCAGTTACCCCAGTCAGCACCTCCACTCTCAGTTAGATGGGTGCCTGCTTCATGGGGAGCCTGGGAGGGCACCATTCCTGGTCTCTATATCAGCACAATCTGACCATCACAGGAGTTCAGGAAACACCGGGTAAATTAGGTATGGAGGCACAAGCCTCCAGTCCCAGCACTCTGGGAGGCTCAGACAGGAGGAAAAAAAGTTGAGCCCAGCCTAAGCAGTTTAGCAGCTTAACAAGACCCTGTGCCAAAATAAAGATAATTAAAAGTAGGGGAAGGCAATAGGGATGTAATTTGTATAAAGGCCTTAGGTTTAATCTCTAGTACCAAAAAAAAAAAAAAAAAAAGGAAAGAAGGTAGGTGGGGTGATCATAGGAATGGCAAAGCTTTATTTATAATGCACATAACAAAGCACAAATGACCTATGCCTGGACATTCAAAGAGGATATGACTGGGCCCTAAAATGAAGTTCAGGCAGCTTCCCAGGCATAGTTCCTACTCCGAGCTTTCCTAAGAAATTGAGTAGTGTTCCCAATTTAATAGACTCTTCTCTACAACAGATAGCTTTTTTCGCCTTCTTCAAGGAAACTGACCCAAGGGAACTACATCCCTAGCTCTTTTTGAGATAGAATCTCCTTAAGGTACTTAGGCTGGCCTCAGACTTACAATCTTCCTGTCACAGCCTCCTGACTAGCTGGGACAAAAGGCCAGCACCACTGTACCCAGCGAGGACATACAACTGTTATTATTTTTTAAAATTTATTTATTTATTACAGTGTCTCGCTACACATCACGGATTCTTTTTTTTTTTTTTTTGCGGGGGGGGGTCAGCTCAGCTCTCCTGGAGGGAGGGGCTGGCATGGCATATGGTGCTGGGGACTGAACTGCGGTCCCTGAGAGCTTGCCTAAGCAGGCGCTTTAGACTGCTGAGCTATCTTGCCAGCCCAACTTTGTTATTTTTTTTTTGGGAACTGGGGACTGAACTCAGGCCCCTGCACTTGTCATCTGGGAAGCACTTATTCTGCTGAGACATCTCCCCGGCCCTAGGACATACAACTTTGACAGACTGCCAGTGTCACTAAATAATTCTCTGAGTCAGAGAAAGCTCTTTGCCTCCTCTCTTACTGACACTCATGTGCACTGAGTAGAAACCTGCTGCCATGCTGACACCTGAGCAGGGCCAGCAATGCAGCCTGGAAGCTGACCTGAGCCACAAGTCTACTGTGCAGGACAGCAGGGCCACTCCACCACAGCCATGCTCTTCTGGATTACAAAGCTTACTACAACAATAAAATGGCATTTGGATTCATTAAAAGCAACAAATGTTTTACTGAAAAAGGCAGTAAAATAAAATGATTTGGCCTGGTGTCCAAGCAGAATCTACCATTATGATTCGTTTCACACACAGCTCCCTAGTAGACACAGGTAAGCTCAGGACACATAGGCCTGAACCTACCTTGGCCACGCCTCGGCGGAGATCCTGGTGGAGTTGCTGGTTTTGCTGAAGCAGAGTCTTCATGTTGTTTTTTAGCTCAGACACTTTGGCTTGGAGTATGAATTTATCCTTCTGAGTCACAGACAGGTCTTCCTGCACCATCTCCAGCTCACATCTGATATTCTATGGAGAGTGAATACAGATTTTTAAAAGTGAAAAGATCTGAAACATTGCTGAGACCTTAGTTTATATGTTACTTCTAGCAGAGTGACTTTCATTTTTAGGGTAATTTTTTATTTTTTTGGCAGAACTAGGGATTGAACTCAGGCCCTTGCTCTTGCCAGGGAAGTGCTTATTCTACCGAGCCATCTTCCTGGCCCCGGTTTTTTTCTCTTTTAAAGGAAAATTTTTATTGGAAATGAGAATAGCTTCTGTGTTTTCAGGAGCGGTCCTGAACTGGGGGTCTCTGGACTTATTTTTATAGGATAAAATGTGAGAGGTCTCCATCTCAGCAGCTTTTTCTCTATCCACCAAGACTGTGATGGGCTCAGTACCAATCACACCCAATATCTCAAACTCCAGAGCTATACCCAAGAACAAGCATTATGGTTGCTTTCTAACACCAGTTCCCAGAATATAGCTATTCGTGGGAATAAATGAGCTCCAACTGTGACTGTGGTTATTCCTTTCCACATGAGCAATCTTAGCAAGTGCTTCCACTCAAGGAAGAACTGACTCAAGTCTTTGCACAGAAGCTGATTGTTACAGTTTGTGTCTAGTTGTCCCCTCAAAGCCTCATGCAGTCATTGGAGTAGCTTCTAGAACTTGTGATTCATTCATGATCCAATGCTGGGATTATGGGAATGAGTCCTACACCTGCCCTGGACCAGATAATCTGCACACAAATTAAGGAAGGGAAAGAGGCTTGTTAGCTGCCGCAGCTGCTGATCCTCTCTCTGCTTTTTGCTATTTTCCATGGCCTTGAACAGTTGTCTTCCTCCAAGTGCCACTCTGCCTTAGAGCCAGCCAAGCATGGACTGAAAAACCTCCACAAACTGTGAGCTAATAAATAAGCCTTTCCTTCATTTTGGGTGTTGGGTATTTTGTCCTGCCAGTGAGAGAAAAGTAACTAAGACACTGACTCAGGGGACAGACGCTTGCCATAAGTGCCACCAGAGACCAGAAACAGACACCTGTAGCAGCTGCTGTGTTCCTTCCAGCTCCTTCCTTCCCTGTTGCTCTGATAGGTCCAACTGCTGCTTCAGGGTCTGGAGCTCCCGTTCCTTCTGATCCAGTTCCCACTTGATATTTTCCATCTGAAGGGGGAAAATTAGATAAGCAAGAGGATTATAAAGTGGTACTTGATAGGTTTTGGCCCTAGTATGAATTGCTGAAATCATCATGGTGCTCATTTAACATAGCTGAAGCCCTTAAAACAAAAGCCCATCTCCCTAAGACCACCTCCCTCCCTTTTTTCCAACTCAGCCCAGGGTGCAATTTCTTTTCTCTCTTCCTGCACCTCAATGAAGATCCCCCAAACAGCTCCTTCAGGTATATATATTTCTTTTGGTAGAACCAGGGATAGAACTCAGGCCCTTGCACTTGCCAGGAAAGTGCTTATTCCACTGAGCCATCTCCCCGGCCCTCCCCCAGGTATACCCAAACATCCCCTTCAAACTCCATCCCTGGCGAAAAGCCTCAGCTTCCCTTTGTTCCAATTGAGAGAATTCCTTATATCTTCCCCACATTCTGTGTCCTCAAAGATAATAAAGCCCCCTTTCCTTCTTTCTTTTGTCTGCTCCTCTGCTGTGCCAGGCACCTGAGAAAACCTATCATTTTGGTTCTGTGACTCGGATAGACAGTGTGTTAGGCTCCTGAGGGCCAACAACCCCAGTCCTGAGCCTATCGACCAAGCTTCTCTCCTCCAGGATCTGCCTATTTGCCGTTGCTAGCTTGCATGCAACACCAGTCCACCTCACATCTCACAGGGAGGCTGAACTCTTCGGCTTCTGGTTCTCTCCTTCAGGGTTTTGTTCTCTTTGCTTTGCCTTGGGTGTATACCCTTCCCTTAGATCACTCCCCTGCCGTCTTTGGAAATTCATGGGGCCCTACGTCTGAAAGTCTAACTGTCGCTGGTAACACCCCCAGGGATTCCTCTCTGATTCCCTGGTGATGGCTGGAAGGACCAAGGTTTGGGGACTTCACTTACGCTCTTCTTAGCTTTGTGAGCTGGTGATGACCTCTCTCTGGGCTTAAAAGTCAGTTCAGCTTTAATTCGGTCACTCAGGGGAATTGTTCTCTCCTTGAGTGTACACCCTTCACTCTGAATATTCTCCTGCCATTGCCATGGGAAATATTCATTCCCAGCCCACAAAAGACACTCCACTGGGATGCCTGGTCCATAATCTTGGCTCTCTCAGATTCTGGGAGGCCATAAAACCAAAGTGATTAATCTTCTACTGTCAGACAGCTTGGCCACAATATAAGCTCAATGATAAAACCCAGTGACCTATCAAAAAACTTCCGATCCACTAATTCTCCAAAGTTTAAAAAACTTGTATAGGGGCTGGGGAGATGGCTTAGTAGAAAAAGTGCTTGCCTGCCAAGCACAAGGGCCTGAGTTTAATTCTTGGTTCTGCAAAAACAAAACCAAACCTTGTATAACCATAACAGCAAATGGCAGAAAAGTCCCCTATATTTGGGCCATTCTCTTTGAGAACACGTTCCTCCACCCCCTCAACAGTACAAAGAGGTCCAGATACTCTTAACTAGCACCATTCTACCTGAAACCTCTCCCTCTGCTTCCTTAGATCCTCTAAAAGATGCTGTGCTTGGTCTTTGCTCCCTCTAGCCTCCCCACTGCAACCCCTTGGCCTCCTCCACTGGAGTTTATAAAGCTTCCACCCACCCTCCTTTCACCCACTGCAGCCTCTCAGCCTGTTGTTACTTCCTCACCCCCACCTCTCACTCCCCAGTCATTTAAACCAAGGAGAACTCTCCCACCTAACAATCTCTCTCAGTCAGATTGGAGCCCCTGTTCCTGCCACAGCAGCTGCCACAGGCCCCACTAAAGACTCCATCAGCTCCCTTCCTCCAAGTGCATGCCTGCACTGTAGTTCCTGCTTCACCTTCCGACCTCTCAACTATCAGTTGGTCTTACATTCCTTGCTGCCCTTCTCCCCTTATAAGCAGTTTCTTTTTCTTTCAAGTTTTTTCACTTTAAAACAAAGTACAATTCAATCACAGTCTTTTTTTTTCTCCAGACATCTCACCCTAAAAAAATAATTAATAAGACATTTTTCCCCAACAGCATGTTCCCACTCCCTCTGCTATCCATCAAGCTAGAGGAAAGATAACAGCCTGCTGAGTGAGCACACTGCCCTTTTCAGTCCAGCCTGCTGCTCACCTCCTTCTCCCCCACTCCCCTGCCTCTCAGCCTCCTCTACAACCACAATAAACAGCACAGCTGCTCTTACTGCCAGCCTACAAGTCTGAGACTTGCACATTGTCAGGGCTGCTCTATTGTGCTGTGCCTAATCCTTACACTGCTAAATTTGCTTGCTCTCATTCAAACCTGATATACTACATTAGACCTAAACATATATATTAACTATAAATAAGAGGCTTTTTTTTTTTTTCCAAATTCTTCTTATAAGAGATCTTACTAATTGACCTACAAAACTTCTGACTGGTTTCTCATAATTTACAAACCTAAAAAAGGTCATCATAATTTAACCTGGCCAAAAATATATTTAAGTGCACTCTTACAAGATGTCTGTGTGTCCTGTCAATTGTTTTTATGTAATTCTATAAACAGCTGTTCCTTTTTATTTGAGCTCTAAAATATAGACTTAAAAGCACACTTTCTCCTAAGTTACCAGCTGGTCTAACTGACACCAAAATTAAGTTTATAATTAAATAAAAATCATTAAAATGGGGAGACATTATTAAACAGGATTCTTTTTTTTTGCAGAACCAGGGATAGAACTCAGGCGCCTGTGCTTGCCAGAGAAGCACTTATTTCACTGAACCATCTCCCTGGCCCTTAAATAGGATTCTTAATTGGTGGATAAAGGGCGGCCAACCTTTGTTTATCAATGAAGAGCCCCCAATAATCTCCTTAAAAGACACCCCCAATAATTTGGTCATTGGTTAAAACAAAGATTTTTCAAAAAATTAAAGTTTTCTTATAAAAGATGCTCAATGTTAAATATGTTCATGCCTTCTAAATACACTGTATTCTATGATGTAAATTTTCATTCAGAGTTAAAATATGCCCTTTTTTTTTTTTTTTTTTTTTTGCAGAACTGGGGATTGAACTCAGACCCTTGCACTTGCTGCCAGGGAAGTACTTATTCTCCTGAGCCATCTCCCCGACCTCTTCAAATGATAATTTTCTAACTAAAACTTATGCAATATATATCCTGTATATGTGCCATTACATTTAGAGATTCTAAAACAAAATGGAGATTTCATCATCTATCATGACTACCATGCTACACTACTATGTACTACTACTGATGTCAAGTGTTCTTTGTAAAAGTACATAACTCTTGTCCGTTAACATTCCACAAGGGTTTAACGCTACGATGTTCATGGTTGATAAGAAATAACAGTTCTCTGGATACTTGGAGTGGTGGCACATGCCTGTAATCCCAGCTCTCGGGAGGCTGAACACAAGTGGATCACTATGAATCTGATCTACATAATGAGACCCTGTAGATCCTATCAATCCTATCTTAAAATACAAAAAAACCCCAAAAAACAAAAAAACAAAAGTTCTCTGGTTAACTTTATATTTCAAGTACTTGATACTCAGATAAAATTCTAATAATCAAGGCCGGCCTATAGCTCAGTGGACTTAAGCATCTGCTTAGGCAGAGCACAACAGCCGGGATTTGATACCCGAAGTTCCATGCAGGTCCCGCCTGTGGGGCACACTGAGATGGTGACTGAGATGGGTATGGTGGTGCACGCCTGCAATTCCAGCACTTGGGAGGCTGAAAACAGGAGAATCACTAGTCCAATCTACATTGTGAGACCCTGTACTAAATACAGAAAACAAAATTTCTAATAATCAAGTTTATTGCTGTAAACTAAATATACCAGTGTAGATCTAGATTCTCCTGAAAAAACAATTGTTACTATTTCCTATTTTATATCCTGATCTGCTCCTGACACTCATTCCAAGCTAAAAATACAGATATCAGAACTCAACCCTACTGAAAAACTTGTTTAATCTAACTTTAGCATGTCTTCAATAATAAAGACCAAAGATTAACTATACACATGTCAACTTTTGGCTGCGACACTTGAGACTCCTATCAAAGCAGGACTTTATTTATTTATTTATTTATGTCTTTTTGAGACAGGGTCTCACTATGCAGTTCAGGCTGGCCTTAAGCTCACTTTGTAGCTCAGGCTGGTCTCGAACTCACAATAATCCTCCTGCCTCAGCTTCCCGAGTGCTGGGATTACAGGCATGAACCACCCAAAGCAGGACTTTAACATGATGCTGAGCCTGCCACCGAAGCCCTTCTTGGATGGTTTCATGTCCAGCCAAAAAGGACACTGGGCACAAGCCTGCCCCAAGCTGCAGCCATCACTGGGACATCTACAAGCTTGAGGGTCACTGGAAATGTGACTGCCCTGTCTGCCAGACAGCAGGAAAGTCATCCCATCCCTTGCCCTCACAGGAAACCTCGCTACAGCCAAATCCATATAACTGACCTGCTTTGTCGTGCCGCTGAAGAGCAACAACAGAGCTTGGGTTCCATGGCCCACATCGAAGCAACTTTGTCAGAGTCCCAGGTCTCACTGGACATCTCAGGTAAAAAACTTTTCTTGCTGACATAGAGACCACATATAGTGTTCTTCCCGAGTTCTAAAATCATTACATTAGCTCTGCAGTCTCCATAGTGGGTGATGTCCGACCTACATGACCCCTTCAGACAGGCCCATTCCTTGCTGACTCCAGACACTGTTCTTTACTCACAATTTCCTTGTGATCCCAACATGTTCCATACCTCTCATGGAGAGGGACCTCCTCCAAAAGTTCCACTTCTCTCTCCCCCCACAATATACATTCTACAAATCCAACCTCAATACACAGTCAGCTCCTCCCTCCCTCTTCCCTTGTCAACCATATACTCTGAGACACTTCCAGTCCCACTCATTCCTAGACTAATGTGCCTCAGAGATCCCAAAGCATTTCCCTACATTCCCCAATATCCAATAGCCCCCAACATCAAGACTCAAGCCCATCATTTTCCACCTCACCAAAAGTTTTCTTAAAACTGCCCACTTGCCATATAATACCCTCATTCTTCCTGTACTCAAACCTGATGGCTACTATCATTTAGTTCAAGATCTCAAAATTATTAATGCAGTTACTCCTATTCACCCAGTAGTGCCAAACACCTACACTACTCTCTCGTATCCCTCCTTCCACTACTCACTTTACTGTCCTAGACCTTAAAGATGCCTTCTTCACCATTCCCTTACACCTAGATTTCCAAGACCTTTTCGCCTTCACATGGGCTGACAGAGATATTCTCTGATCTCTCAGCTCACATAGACAGTCCTGCCTCAACGGTTCAGAGATAGTCCTCACTTCTTTAGCCAAGTTTTGCTGAATCTCAAAACCCATGATCTCAAGCCCAGCCTACTCCATCAATATATCAGTACTCTTCCTCAACATGGTCATGATAAAATAACACATTCTGATCATAGATCCCTTTCTTGTTTCTCTTCCTGTGTCCTTTAATCATGATGACACATACTTATGCTATCTTTTTAAACTTTTTACAAGGCTCCTTCAATCTCATATACAAGCCTTCACTAATGAAGAATTTCTAGTCCCAGCTGAGACACCTAGCACTAACTTCTACATGGGTATGAACCATTGTCCTCCTCGCCCCTATGACAACACCCCATTCAACAGGAAGCAGTTTAGGAGATATGTGGCCCCTTTCATAACAACCAAAAGACAGGAATGATAGGTTTTGGGCCTAGTATGAATTGCTAAAATCATTGTGGTGGTCATCTAATATGGCTAATATGGGCTAATAAGCCCATCTTCCCAAGACCACCTCCTCACTTCTTCTCCAACTCAGCCCAGGCTACAATTTTCTTTCTCCCTTCTTGCCATCTCTGTGAAGACCCCCAATGAGCTCCCTCAGGTATATCTAGACACCTCCTTCAAACTCCAGTCCTGCCAAAAGGCCATAAAAGCCTCAGTCTGCCTTTGAGAGAATTCCTATCTCCAAACATTCTCTCTGTGTCCTCAAAGATAATAAAGCCCCTTTTTCTTTTTCCTTCTGCCTGTTTCTCTGTTGCACCAGGCACCTGAAAAAAACCTATCAGTGCTCTTATACTAGAACATAGCTATATGCTATTTTTGCTGACTGGGAATTGAACTCAGGACCTTGTGCTCGGCAGGCAGGTGCTTGCACCACTGAACTATATCCCCATCCCTTAACCATTTAATATTTAGCAAAACATAAAGATTCCTTTCTGAGCACACAGGACTTGGAATCAGGGGCCCAACAGTCACCTCTTGGCTCCCTGCAGGCTGCTGGCTCAGCTGCTCATCCAGCTGCTGCTGCAGAAGCTGGAGCTGGGTGCGGGCCTCTGCCAGGTTCACCTGGAATTGTGCTATCTCCTGGGATTGTTTTCCTTCCCGAATCCTGACATTAAAAAAGGTAAGAATGAATTGACAGTGTCTTTCCTGCTTGCCCTCCATTCTGGATATGGCCTGTGGATTGCAGCTACTCTGGTGAGCTTGAATGCTCACCTCAAGCTGCAGATGGTGCTGCTGGGTGCTTATAATATTCCCTCAGACCCTGAAAACAACTTCTGGAAAACAAGCTATGTGCCATTCAGGGTATGGTGTGAGTGCCCATTCCCAGACCACAGAGTGGTTAGAGGACCCTAGGGCCATTGTGTGGATTCAACACATCCCCAGGCCCGGCCATGCCCCAGTGTGTCTGACTTGATGATGTGCTAGTGTGGAGCAACAAGGACTGCTCAGTGCCCAGAACGCAGTGCTCAGGGTGAGTGGTCATGCAGATCCCTGTCCCAGGAAGGATGAATAAGGCAGAAGTGCACCAGGGCCATGAGGCTTGGGATGGGAGTTGAGTGATCTCGCCTTTGATTAGTCACTAAAGCAGTTTGGTAAAAGCTGCCAAGTGCTGAGTGAATCACAGGCAGGAGACCCTGGTGGTCTGGACTCCAGCAGGTCCCCTCACCAGGCAGATGGCCACCCAGAGGCCTGTCACTCACTGTAGCTCAGCAGCCTCAGTCTGCAGCGTCTGTACCAGGTGCTCCTTGGCATGCAGGTCTTTCTTCACCTCGCTGAGCTCCAGGGTGGCTGCCTTGAAGTGGCGGCGGTTATGGCCAGCTTCCGCCTTGGCAGCAGCCACCTATAAAGAAGGAGGAAGTTGGCATTACCCATACAAAGTACTCTGAGGGGCTCCTGAGGCTTTACAGGCACCAAACACCCCACACAAGCTCCCCAGAGACCTGAGGGTACCTACTACAATGCCCAGTATGCCACAGCAAACAGGATGCAGTTGCTAGTATCCATTGTATGAATGCATTAATTCATGATTGTCAAATACCTCCACCTTTCCAGTTAGCTTGTGTATTCTTGAGCAATTTACTTTTCTATCATACTAGATATCTGTAATAAACCTACTATTGTGTAAGTAGTCTCTTTTCTGAAGTTTTAATGCTTTTCAGAGATAACACAGATTCTGTCAAGGTTTCCAAGGGGAAAGCTAATTCTCAACAATATTCAAAACATTTAGGTGGGTAAGATGGTACACTCTTGGAATCCCAGTACTCTGATGCAGGAAGATCATTAGTCTGGGGTCAGCCTGGGCTAAACCCTATTTTAGAAAAACTAAAAAATAGCCAGGCATGGTGTCACATGCCTGTAATCCCAGCACTTAAGAGGCTGAAGCAGGAGAATCATTGTGAGTTCAAGATCAGCCTGGGCTACAGAGTGAGCTCAAGGCTAGCCTGAAATGTATAGCAAGACCCTGTCATAGAGAAAAAAAAAATCCCCAAACTAAAACCAAACAAACAAACTAAAAAAAAAAAAAAAAAAAATCCTTTTTTAATAATTTAGTTTTCTTGTTTGAGAGCACTTTATTTAAAAGAACTCTTACATATCATTAAAAAGACAACTCAAATACAAGGGCCTGGTTCAACCCCTGGTTTTGCCAAAAAAATAAAATTAAAAAAGTAAATTACTAAAATAAAATTAAAAAAAGACAATTCTAGGACTGGGGATATAGTAGGGAGATAGCTCAGAACCTTAAGTACCTGCCTGGCAAGCATAAGGTCCTGAGTTCAAATCCTAGTACCAAAAGCAAACAAAAAAGACAACTCTGGGAAGGAATATGTGTAGCTCAGTGGTAGACTGCTTGCCCAGCAAGCACAAACCCCTGGGTTCAATCCTCAACACCACAAAAGAAAAAGAACATAACTTACATGGAAGATAATAACAGTATCATCATTAAGTGGAGATCTGAGTTTGTCTAACTTTCATCTTTGTGCTTAAAATGCCTGACTGTCATGTACTATTGTTAATCAGGACAAAATTAAATGCATTTAGAGAAAAAATAAGCAAATTTCATAATTGTTCTAAATAAAGAAGGCCATCTGCCAGGTAGTGCATGCCTGCAATCACAGCACTTAAGAGGGTGAGGGGAAGATCATTGTGAGCTCAAGACCAGCCTAACTGCATAGTGAGACCCTTACTCCAAAAGACAAAAATATGGAAAAGATAGATAGATAGAAAGGAAGGAAGGAAGGAAGGAAGGAAGGAAGGAAGGAAGGAAGGAAGGAAGGAAGGAAGGGCTTGGGAGATAGTTTGGCAGTCTAAGTACCTGTCTGGCAAGTGCAAGGACCCCCGGGTTCGATCCCTGGTACCACATGTCATGCTGACCCCAGAACCCCAGCCACACTGTGGTTCATGTCTATAATCCCAGTAAGCTAGTACCACAAAATAAAATAACTAGGAAATTTATAAGTAAACTGGCATGGAAACTGGCATCGTGGTGCACGTCTGTAATCCCAGTGGGGAGTTGGGGAGGCTGATATAGAAGGATCACTATGATTCTGAGCTGCTTAATGAGACCCTGTACCAAATAAAATACACACACACACACACACACACATAAATAAAAGATTAAACAATACATAAATAAAATAAAAGGTGAGGCATGGTGGTGCATGCCTGTAATCCTAGCACTCAGAAGGCTGGGGTACAAACTGAGTTCAAGGCTATCCCGAACTGCATAGCAAAATCCTGTCGCAAAGACTAAAATAAAAAAGGAAAAAGAAGAAATCAAAGTCACATATATATAATTTATTTCTCCCAGCACTTTTACTCATAAATTTCCTAGTTATTTTATTTTTGTGGTACTAGCTCAGTCTTTTGCATGATAGGCAAGCACTCTACCACCCACAGCCCTTTTTGTTTTTATTTTGGGACAAGGTCTTGCTAAGTTGACTAGGCTGGCCTTGAACTTGCAATCCTTCTGCGTTGGTCTCCTAAACAGTTGGTATTATAGGCATGTACAATTATACCTATTTATGCCTTTTAAGGTAAAAATAAACTTTCAGGAGGAAGCCCAAATACCAATGAAGAAAAAGGCCTGTGCCACAGTATGCTGCAGTTGGCTCCTACACAAAAAAGGCAGCAAGAAGCATCTTTCTTATCTGCATGTCACCCACATGGGTGGTGTCACGTCTAACTCAGCACTGCAGGACATGGTCATCTGCTCCTAACAGAGATTTATGTGCTTAGCCCATCCCCTCCAAGCCACATGACTGAATCCCCGACCAGTGCCAGATCTTCATCAGTGTGTCATCACCACAGAGTGGACAATGTTCTCTGGAGTAGAACCCTGAAAGGAGCAGAGCTGGAGAGGTGCCTCCCAGGCTCCTGGGAAGCTGGCCACGTACCTGCTCCTTGAGGCTGCTCACTTCCACCTTTTCTCTCTCCAGAGAGGCTTGCAGGGCCTGGACAAGTTGCTTCATTTGGCGGTCTTCTTCCTCTTTACGCTGCAAAACTGCCTGCACCTAGACCGCATTGCAGAAGGATGGGAAGGGGGCACCACTGCAAGAAACTTGCAGAGCCTGCAAAAGGCAGCGTGCAGGAAGCCCTGCAGGTTGAGTACATGTACCACAGGGCATCACAGAGAGGAACACTGAAGCAAGGGAGGCCTTGCCATGACAGCAGGCATCTGAGGTCATGGGTATAGTCATTTGGTCCCATTGAGGCAGGTATGTTGGGTTACAAATATAGATGCCATCATGTGTGGCAGTACAGGAGTGGTGGGAACCAGGGTAAAGAAAATGCTCTCTGAAAGGATAAGGGGGTACAATGTGACCCTCCCCCACTCTCTGAAGACTCCCAGAAATGCTAGACCTCTCTTGGGCCAGAGAAGATGTGGAACCTAGGAACTAAGAACAGTCCAGCTATGATCTAGATCTGACACCAGGTGAGGATACAGGTGAATATCCACTGCCTGTGACTGCCTAGGACTGGAAGATAGTCTGCCTACCCTGCCAGGATCAACATCAAAGGAAGGAATGATCTCTGGTTTCATAAGCAGAGCTTCCCACTCTATTCCTGCAGCTGGGAGATCTGCAGGTTTGAGTTAACCAGATTCTCTGAGCTTTTGTTTGTTTCTTCCTAAGACAAAGAGCCCATGTTTTCCTGAGCACTCCTGGAAATGTGATGTGTGTGACACTCAGCCCACCAGTTCTCACTGTCCCAGCCCCTGGGTCTGAATACCTGGAGATTCAGTTGAACCAGGTCGGCCTCCCTCTTAGCTAGCGCTGTTTCCAAGATGCTGTTGTGTTCCCTCAGGGCCGCATTGGACTGCCCGAGGCCTGTAAGCCTCCCTCTCTCATGTTCCAGCTCGAGAGCCAATTTCTTATTTGACTCTTCCAGGCGCTTTATCTTCTTTCTGAAGCCTCTGGACTCTTGAAGCTAAAACATCAAAGTGACCAAAATGACCTGCCATGCCGCATGAAACAGGAGGGTTGTTTTTAGCAGGAAACTGGCAGTAAAGTCAGCACACATGGCCCTCAATGTGAAGGAGGCTGCAGTGGCCATGGCAGCAGCTTACAGGGACTATGGTTTCTCATGCAGAGGGTCCAGGGACTGCACAGCCAGTGTAGCCATTGCACAGATGAGTTTGAAATGGGCTGGTCTCAGTAACACATTCCAAGATAGGGCAGACAGCTAAACAAAGCAGGCAGTCCTAGAGGGATGACCAGCCCCCTGGTGGCCATGATGAAGGAGCTGGAAAGGCAGGAGGAAACTAGGGGCCACCATGGCTATAAGTGACAGCACTGAGCTGGAGCATGTGTCATTGAAGCTAGAACTGCTTCTTGCTCTAAGTTCTTTTAAAGGTTCCAGTTGGCTTTCTTGTTTGCAATCAAAGTCTTCTAAGTGAGAAGTTTCCAGTATGGATCCCAGAGACCATTTCAGTGGATACCAATGGCTACCACTGTCATTATCTCCTGCTGGAGATAGCCTGCCTTGCCAATGTGCTTTGTGCCAGGCACAACGCAGCATTACCTCGTCCTCCAGCTCTAGCACCTTCTCCCGGGACTCCTCCAGTTCCTGGCTCGTCATGGCAATCACCTCCTGAAGCTCCTTCTCCAATAGCAGCTTGCTGTGGCCTACACTCTGCAGCTCTACCTCCAGGGCCCGGATCTTCTCCTACAGCAGATGGGGCAGTGCACCTGGTCACCAACCTTGTCCCAGACTTCTTACAAACCTCCAGGCCTGAAGCAAGTTGCCTGATCATGTGCTGATCATGCTCTCATCCATTTCCTCTTGTGAAGGGGTCTGAGGTTGCTAAGCATGGCACTTTCACACTATGACACAAACAGATACTCTGCACTCTGCATAGACAATGGATCTTTCAATTAAACAGTAAATGGTCTAGAAATACAGAAAAAAGTCCAAACAGCAGTAAAGGGCTCTGTGGTGCATAAAGTACACTCAGTATCAGGAACACAACACATATATGTTCATACATGCTAGCACACATGCACATAATACACACATACTTACATACAACAAGCACACACTTGCTGCCACTACTGTGCAGGTCCTGTCCTAGGCATTGCCCCAGTACCATTCGACTATCTCCTGAGGAAGGCTCCAATCTCAACTTGCTCTGATTTCCTCTGAGGGTCAAGAACACATGGTAACACTAAGACGGAACACATGGTAACACTAAGACGGAACCCATGACTGTCCTCAGCTGCAGGTTCTCTGCCTTACTAGCTGATCTAAAGATGAAAGATGTTTTAAATAGGGAAGATGATCATTAAGTAAATGTTCCTTCAACTTTTTTTGCAGCACTTACAGACTGAATCTAAGGCCTTGTACATGCTAGGCAAGTGCTCCACCACTGAGCCATATTCTTTACTTTCTTTTATTCTAAGGCAGGGTCTTGCTGAACACTCCAGGCTGCCATCAAAGTTGAGATCCTCCTGTCTCAGCCTCCCAAGTAGCCAAGATTACAGGTGTTCCCCATCATACCCAATACTTGACATTTTACAATGTCACTAAGGGATATTTACTCAATTTAAGAAGGAAGCACCACTATTATGAGACAGTTTCTTCCAACTCATGAACTCTTATTTAAGAGGACAGGAGACAGGAAGATTTCACATGAGAAATACAAGGGCAAGCCAAGCTTGGCAGCACATGCCTATAATGCAAGCACTCAGGAATTGAGGCAGGAGAATCACAATGAATTTGAGGCCAGCAAAGTAAATTCAAGGCCAGTGAGACCTTGTCACAAACAAACAAACAAACAAAGCCCATAACAAGCAAAAACATAAAAAGAAGAAAAATAAACACAATGGAGATGAATAATTGAAGTAATGCAAACAAATTTACTCAGGAAGAATATAACCCTTTCTAGTAAAAGACAGTGAAATTCAAAGATGGCAATGATGTGAGGACTGCAAGGCTCTGCATGTGAAGACTGCAGGGACAAACATGTGCCATTTTTCACTAGCAAGGCTGGTATAGGGACACTGGGGCCTTTGTAAGCATCAGCTGCCCCTCTATCCCAGGGCCTCTCCCACCCATAGACATTGCATTGCCCTTCATCCTAACAGATGGAAATAGGAGGGTGGCTCTGGTCACAGTCTCCACCCTAGGTGCTCTTCTGAGGCTCCTTCTCATCAACCCTCCCGTGCCTCATGCAGACCTCAATGCCACCCCTCCTCCATGAAGCCCAAACCTACCTATGCTATGGCCCACTTGCACTGCCACTGGTAGCCTCTTTCACATCCTGCTCTTGCCACTTTGGAACACTGACAGAATCAATGCTGCCTCCTGCCTGTCTTTACCTTCCTGTCCTAACCCATTCCCTGCCAACATCCAGGACAGAAGAAGGATGGGAACAGCTCCACAGGTGGCTGTCTCAGCTTCATTATTGGCAAGACCACGCCTGAGCTCCTCCTGCCTAAAATGCCCTGTTGGGAGCAGCTAAAGCTGGAAATTGATTATATGTAGGAAGGCAGGACAAGGCCAGATTGCCTAAAGCAGTCAAGCTACCTCAGTCTTGAGAAAAGCATCCTACCTGGTCAATGTCAGCTATTTGTCACTAGGCAACCTTGTGTTACATGATACTAGTGATGCAAAGGTACAAATGCCCCTTCTCTTGTTCTTTGGGTCCTTTGCCAGTTAGGTAAAAAGCTTCTACCTGAACCTAGTGCTTGTCTCTCTTTTCCTTATTCCTGTCACAGTTTCTCCCTGGGGTATTTGAGAGACCAACACATCTTACAATGCCCTGTTTGTCCCTCTAGGGCCTCCCACTCCTGCCAAGCACTGGCCCAGCTTCCTGTAGCCCACCCTCACTTAGTCTGTCCTCTGTCCATAGACCAAGGCTTAGGCTCTATGGCCAGGCCAGAGTGCAAGGCAGGTCCTACTTGCACCCTGCGGACAGCAGGGTTTTTCCACATCAAGGAGAATTCTCAGTGAGAACAGGTTACCACGCTGCCCAGAGCTAATGAGGCTATGGATACACACAAGAGTCACTACTGATACCAGTGCTACTTTAAAGAAATGTGGCCCACACTTTTCAGTTTTATCAGCTTAAAAAATGTTCTTTTATGCCGTGCCAGCCCTCCTCCCAGGGGGCATGCTGAGATGAAGACTGAGATTGGGCAAGGTGGCGTGTGCCTGTAATCCCAGCACTTCAGAGGCTGTAATCAGGAGAATCACAAGTCCAATCTAGTAGTGAGACCCTGAACATCCTATAGACCCTTCCCTAAAATACAGAAAAAAAATAAAATAAACACTTTCTTTTAGATGGGTTTGGAGGGAGAAAATGTTTGTAAAATGTCTTTGCCCTGGGTTGGGGAGATACCTTGGTAGTCTAAGTGCCTGTCTCATGAGCATAAGGACCTGAATTTGATCCCTGGAACCACATGCCTTGCTGGCCCCAGAATCCCAGGCACGCCATGCTGGCCCTGAAACCAGAACTGGTGGGGTACACCTGTAATCTCAGCACTGGGGAGGCTGAGACAGTAGGATCACTATTGGGCTGAACTTCATAGCAAGACCCTGTACCAAATTAAAAAAAAAGTCCTTGACCTACACACAGAGTCTCTGCAGCTCTGATGAATTAGGCAGCATTTACTTACATGTAAGACAGGGTCACTTCCACCGCTGGTGCTCTGGGCTCTGAGGTGGCTCAGCTCTGCATCTGCAGCCTCTCTGGCAGACAGAGCCTCCTGCAAACGGCGGCTGAGGATGCTCACGGCATTCTCATAAGCTTTGTGTTTGGTCTTCATTTCCTTCTGGGCACTGGTCAGATCTGAGCCCAGCTGTTTCATCTTCTGCTTCTGCTCTGTGATGGCCCTAGGACATGATGGAGACAAAGAAGGCAGCTGAGCTCTAATGCCATCACCCAGCTTCCTGGGTCCAGCACTAAGGGCCATCAAATGACACTGCATTCACACTTAAAGGATAGGCAAAAGTCAGACCCAGGCTTATCCCTATCCTGACAAGTGCCCTAGCTTGGATGCCAAGGAGAACATAAGGGCAGGCAGCAGGTAAGTGGCTGTCCTTATGGCTTTGGGAGGGGAAGGGGCACCATGGCAGGTACTTCTGGAAAGCCAGAGAAGAAGCAAGAGCTCTGTGAGTTTCAGCTATGTCTGCCAGACCTGTCCTCCTCTTAGAGGGGAGTTTTTTTAGTACTGGGAATTGAACTCATGACCTTGCACTTGCCAAGCAGGTGCTGTGAGCTGCAGCAGTTTTGAAAAGACTTCTTGAGGGCAGAGTAACAGTCTGCTCCTACCAAACAGCTCATCTTTGTTCTTCATGTAGGTTAGCTGAAAACCCCATGACCAAGTCTATGAAGAAAGCACCCACTAAAAGAGACAAGAAGCAATGGCCATAGTGTGGGGGTAAAAAGCCCCAAAGGGTGTGATGGCACATGCCTGTAATCTTAGGAGGCTGAAAACAGGAGGATCAGTATGAGTCCAATCTATGTAGTGAGACACTGTAGACCCTGTACTAATTTAAAAAAAAAAAAGATGACACAAAGGCTGCCTGCACATGTGTGCACATGTGTGTATGAGCACACACACACACACACACACACACACACACACACACACACGCCTCGACAGGCCTGTGTTCAGGGCTATGTGAGCACAAATGGGCAGGATGAATTCTACTGTGCTGCCCCTGGGGAGGGGACAGGAAGTAAGGGGATGCTGCCATGAGTATGTGTAACAAAGTTTAAAAAAATAAATAGAAATGGTGTGTCTGGGCTGTGGGTATGGCTTTTGGTAGAAAGACCACTGAGCAAGCACAAAGCCCTGTGGTAGATCCCTAGAACTATCAAAAATAATTAAGGCTGGGCATGGTGGCATGCACCTGTGATCCCAGCACTCAGCTGGCTGAGGCAGGAGGACTGCTGCAAGTCCAAGGCCAGCGTGGGCTACATAATGAACTTAAAGCTAGCCTGAACTATGTAGCAAGACTCTGCCTCACACACAAAAAGAAAGAAACTCCAGGACTATTTTGTAGAAAAAGCAAATATTCAATGTCAATGTCAGTGGAGCTTCAAACTTAGTCCTGAATGCCCTCAGTGACCAAAGGCAGAGTTAGTTCCCATCACTCGTGACCAAGGACACATGGTATGCACTCACTTTTTGGCCTCTTGCTGCAGCACATCTATTTGTTCCTTTAGGGCCTCATTGGCCTCTGTAAGAGTGACCATCTGCTCTTTGTTGAACTGCAAAGACTTCAAAGGAAAAAGGCACATGAGAAGTACAAAACCACTAGCTACAAATATCTGCCTCTGACAAATTGAAGTTGGTAGAGTTCCCATCCTGTGTATAGAGCATGAGTGGAGCAGCAGGGCAGGTTAGCAGGATATTTGTCTCCCTGGTGAACCTGCTTAGATTTCCCAGGACCCTCCTACGTCCCACTATAAGCTGCTGAACGATGGGCACCCCATCCCCTCTGCTGGTCCCGTCTATGTTGTGAGTCTTTCTACATGTGCTCCACTCCAGACCAGCGCCACTGCCACCAACTGCCCCCTGCATAGAGGAAACCGTGACCAACATGTTTCACACAGACCTGCAGGTGTGCCTCCATCTCATCCCGCTTCTTCTGTGCTGACTGGAGGTGCTCCTGGAGGTCAGCCATCTGCTGGTGGGTCACGGACACTTCCTTCTTCAAATGTGAGTGCTCTACCTCCACAGCCCTCTTTTCCCCCTGCAGCCTGATCAGCTCCTGCCTCAGTTCTTTCATCTCTGAGTCCAGTCGCTTCTTTGTGGTCTTCAGCTCACTGATGAGCTGGTCTTTGGAGGTAGCATCCCGCCGGTAGGCCTCCACCATCACCTGCACACAACACTCACTAGAGTTGGCACCCAGTGAACCCTCACCTGCGCATGCTGGCTTAAACATCTCATTTACCATTCAGCTAGAGCATAAATTTTGAGCTAAACACAATGTATTTCATCCAATCTAAGACATCACCCACTGGGGCAGCCCACTGCTCTGCATCAGGAAGGCAGCATCCTAATGACCTAGGCCCAACATGTGCCCCTTGTCTACCAGAGGGACCCAGTAGCCCTTCTTGGATGGTGGGCTGCATAGTTCCAAAAGATCTTCCCTTCCAGGCCTATAAGTGACAGACCAAAGCACTTAAAAGCACAGCTTTCTTTTGCATCCCTCAAGGGCACCCGGATGGGACTTAGTGAGGAGTGTGGATCAAAGGCCTCTGCAGGAAACATCACCTCTTCACACAAAATCTGTATCTTGTGCCTTCAGGGGAAAATAATCTATTGTAATGTTGGATCACAGCAATCACTTTTCAAAGATATTTCACATGGCAGACAACAACCTGCACAGTGACAATGTATGATGTTCCACACATGTCTCTCTGGAGTGAACTGGGTGTTGGGACAAGCACCCTAGTGACACATGGACCATCACATGGCCCACAGAGGGTCATGCTGACCTCACAGATCATGACAGGAAGTACAAAGGACCTGGATCCTTCCATCCTCCTGAGCAACTTCATTCCACTAAAGCCAAGAGATAGGCCCACACCTGACATGTTTCACTTGAAAGAAATCAAAACCTACCTTCTGCTGAAGGAACTGCTCCTTCACCTTCTGTGTCTGTTTTCTCACAGAGGCTGTCTCCTGCTGCAGGTGCTCCACCTATGGGACAGGTTTGCACACAGGTGGCCTCAGGGGTTGAGGAGGCCTGTGCTCTGGTAACACAAAGAAGAAATCCCACACAGGCTGATGGCCCAGGCAGACAGGACACAGCCCCACACCCCTCTTCCTCATCAGGTAACAGCACCCAAAGGGGGGAGGTGGCTGTAGAGTGAGTGCTCTGGACCAGATGTCGATGATCCTCCCTGGAATGGCTGGAGAAGGAACCTCTCTCTTTCCCTGGATCATGCATCTGCTATAGTTCTCTGGTTTGCCTCTGTGGCACAAAAGCAGACACGAACACCATGTATAGGAATAAGAAGGCTGAGTTCCAGGAACCTCAGCATGCTAGGTTCCTAGGCCCAGCAGCCTCCCACCTAAAGCCTCGCCAAGCTGCACCCAACCATATGAACATGCTTCTGAAGAAGCCAAGTAATACCACAAGGGCCCTCATGACAAACAGTGAGGAAGGTGTAAGTCTGTGTCAAGTGACAGATATACTACAACGTGATAGCCTCCTGAAGCCACTACAGTAAAACCTTGTTCACCATGCAGCAGCTGGTCTGGGTAAGTGTCCCTGCCAGGGCCACTGTCCTGAAGATGTGGGATTAGAGTGTCTGAGTGAGTCACTGTTCTGGGATTCAGGTCACTGTGCTGATTTTGGGTCACCATCCTAAGAGCGCGGAAGTCATCATGCTCATCTTGTTAACCGTCTTGGTGGTACAGGGATCAGCACACCCACCTAAATCACTATTGTGGGGGTACAGGGGTCAGTATACCCACTTGGGTCACTATATTAGAGATTCAGGGGTCAGCACACATATATAGGTCACTGTCCTTGGGATGCAGGGTCAGTGTGCCCATCTGGCATGGCCACATGTCTCGGTCAGCCTGTTTCTGTTTGATTCCCCCTTTAAGACCAGAACATGTGGGGCTGAGGAGATGGCTCAGTAGAATAAAGGCTTCCCTGGCAAGTGCAAGGGCCTGAGTTCAATCCCTGGTTCTGTCAAAAAAAACAAGCAAACAAACAAACCAGAATATGCTCCACATGAGCCCTTGTATTCATTCAGGCAGAGTGAAGAACGAACCTTTTTCCCTAAAAGGGTTCTAAGCTTCTCTGCCAGGAACCATACAAGGAAGACCAAGGTGTGTTCTAGACACACCACTTATCCCCTCCAAGGCATCCTTGTCACATGCCCTGACCCTGTGCAGTTCCATAAAAAGGGCAGAAGAAATGGACCCAGGCCAAGGGGAACCGTGTGGACAGGACAGTCTCAGCGATGCCCAAGGATAGGCACACATGCCAGTGAGAGCCATGGGGACTGATGTCTGGGCAGGCTAGTGGCTGGGGCACAGCTTGATTTCCTTATTAGGTCGCTTCTAGTTCTTAGGTCAGGAAGACACTTCAGAATTGGGAAGAAAGTGGCCCAAGATGACAGTGACACCACCCTTCTATCTTCTGTCTCTTTAGGAAAACCATCATGACCCAAGGGAACCTAGAAGTAGCTTTGTCAGTAATAATGCAAATAAACTCCTGATACCATCAGTACTGTCTTGTGCAGCTACCAGTCAGTAGAGAACCCTGATGACCCTTCTAAATGGACACTCCATGGAAACAATCAGAGTCCCTCTTACACTTGACTCTGTGGAATGAGATGTAAAGACAGAGCCACTGCCTGATGCTAATTCTACTTTCTATATGTCCCTCTTTGCTCTGTCTAGACTTTCTAAACACACTTGTCTACACCAACTGTGTTGCACTGTTATTCTACTGGCTCTTTTTTTTTTTGTCTTTTTTGAGACAGGGTCTCACTGTGCAGTTCAGGCTGGCCTTAAGCTCACTTTGTAGCTCAGGCTGGTCTCGAACTCACAACAATCCTCCTGCCTCAGCCTCCCTAGTGCTGGGATTACAGGCATGCGCCACCACGCCCGGCTCTCTACTGGCTCTTGCCAAGTATATTCTGCCTAGCTGTGGTCTCAGTCCTGGAATATCAGGGTGGTCGATCCCTGCCCCTCCCTGTACCTTGTCTCAGGCCAGGAAACCAAGTTCCTTATAGCTTTTCCCTAGCTCAGGTCTGTATCTTCAGTAGATAAAAGCTGGTTATTTCCTGGCAGAGGACTTTTAAAAGCCCCAAATCAAATGCAGGTTCCCAGTTCTGGTTTCCTCTCAACCAGAAGTCTAGGTGGGGTTGGGGCAAAGCATAAGCCACTGGGATCCATGCTCTACAGAATTCTCCCATTGTCACCTATTTAACAAAAGATTGCATTCACAGGAGGGTGATCATGACAGAATGGTTTGTTACCTGGCTGGACTTGATGGCCAGCTCTTGTCTCAGCTGCTCTAAAAGTCCTGAAGCTTCCTTGGTGCTTTCTTCCAAGTGCCTTGTTCCCCGGTCAAGTTCCTCCTCACCACTCCTGGCTGCCTGCAGAGCCACCTCTAAGACAATCTTCTCATTCTGTAGGAAGCGGACTGTGTCCTCCCTGGTGGCAGCCTCCCCTTGCAGCTCCTCCAGCTGTGCCTGTAGCTCATCATGGCGGGTATGTAGGTCATTGAGGGACTGTTCCCGGGCTTGCAGGGCCTCCTGTGCTGAGGTGAGTTGTTTTACAAGGTCCAGGTGCTCCTGCTGCAGTGCCACAAGCTGCTGGTCGCGTTGCTGTAGAGTCAGTTTCACCTGCAAACAGGGGTAAGCTAACCCTGCTGCCTTTGCCCCTTTGTTGACAATGCATCTGTTTTTTCCTGTTCAAGATCTACATAACTTCGATGGATTCTTTGAAGGATCTTTTTAAAATAAAATTCTGGACAGGCAGGGTGCTGCATACCTGTAACTCTAGGAGGCTGAGGTAGAAGGACTACCATGAGTTTCAGGGTAGCCTGGGATACATAGTGAATTCAAGGTTCAGCCTAAACTAGATTATGAGATCCATTTTCAAAAAACAAGCAAACAAACAAAAGAGCAAAATTTCGCATCCAAGGCATGAGCAGAGGGAAACCTGGCCTCTCTGGTCTGATGATCTGATGGTGACCTTTTATGTATCTTCAGCAGACAACCCAACACAACTCATACTGCTCACATGACCTGATAAGAGAGGTTGCTACACAGGCTGGTGGCAGGTAGCTGTGGGTATGCACAATGGGATGGTGTACACCCTGGATGTCATGATCACCTTCTACTGGGTTTGTGTGTGCCTGGTTCCAGGGCTGTGGCAGCTACTTGCCTGTTCCAACTGCTGTTCCAGGGCCAGTGCTGAGTTAGCCACCTTTTGTAGCTGTTCTCGTTCACCCTCAAACTCTTCCAGCCTCCTCTGGAGATCTTCCTCCACCATTGTCTTTGCTTCCCGAATCTGCACAAAGGCTGCTTCCTGATCCAACATGTCAGCCTGGGCCCAGGAAACAATATTTTTTTAAAAATCGGTTATCAACAGCAGCCTAGGATTAAGGAAATCTGCTGTACTGTAAGCCTCTTGGTTCATATCTCTATCCTGTGTACGAATGCTAAGTATGGGGGTATCCCACTTGCTATAGGGTGACTGCTAGCATGAGCCTGATCCAAGGGAGGAGCAGGCAAATACCCAGTGTTAAGAAGGGGGATCTACCTGGCACAGTGGTATGCATCTGCAGTCCCAGCAGCCTAGAAGGCTGAGACAGGAAGATCACTTGAGCCCACAGGGTTGAGACTAGCCTGGGCAATAGCTAGATCCAAGCTCAGGAAAAAGAACTGAGTTCAAGGGATGGATGAGCTTCTGTATTGGTTTTTTTTTGGCAGAACTGGGGATTGAACTCAGGCCCTTGTGCTTGCCAAAGAAGTGCTTATTCCATTGAGCCATATCCCTGGCCCCTTCCGTATTGTTTTTCATGAGAGAACAGAAGCAACATGTTCTACCTCCTGGAATACATGGAACTTTCTCTTTGACAGAATGCTGTTCCATATCACTCAGAAAAACAAAATAAGAGATAGGGACCATAGGACATACCCAGAATCTTGGTATGTTTCTTAGGGAAAAAGACTAGTTAATAACTCAAAATGTTTTCTGTTCTTTTATACTGAGCCTTTGGCCGCCTGATTCCTCATGGAAAATGAAGCAGGTACAGAGTAGCAGGATGGGAAACTGGACAAGTATGAGGAAAACAAACTTCCTGGGTGACTTCCTATGAAGGGTCAGGAATAACCTGTCCAGCAGTACTCTCAGCAGAAGGTAAAAGTGTTAGTTTCTTCTTTACATTTTCTTTTGTCTTTTTTGAGACAGGGTCTCACTATGCAGTTCAGGCTGGCCTTAAGCTCATTTTGTAGCTCAGGCTGGTCTTGAACTCACAACAATCCTCCTGTCTCAGCCTCCCGAGTGCTGGGATTACAGGCATGCGCCACCATGCCCGGCTCTTCTTTACTAACAAAGACATTTTCTAACAAAGACATTAAATAAACTTTTCTGTCTGTTTTTATAAAAGAGAAACCTAGGCTCAGAATGACTAAGAAATCACCCAGTTTCTCACAGGTACAAAAAAAGGAAGCAGGGGCTGATGATACAGCTCAACAGCCAGTGCAAGGTCTTGAATTTGATTTCCTGTACTAAAAAAAAAAAAAAAAAAATTTAAATAAAGAAAATAAACAGGCTTCAGGTCTAGGTCATAGCTACTTCCTGTTTCATGGAGATGACTACAGACAGCAGCAGACCTCATGTGGTACAGGAGGACTTACCAGGAATACAGGTGTTGAAATAAACACAAATGCCCACACCAAGATATACCACATCGCCTAACACACAAGACACAAAAGACCATCCCCACCCACTCTGCATCCAGGGTCCCAAAGTGCCACCAACACGTACATCCAACCCAGGGTGGGGTCCTTAGACCCTAAGCAGCTTTTAGAAACATGCATGCTTACATACATACACACATAAGACATATTCATGTTTACTCCCATGTTTTATGCTCATGACTAAGTATAGTATGTTTTCTCACACTTGCCAGTGAGACCAAAGTCAAACAGAAACCAGCAACCCCACAGTTCTCACCTCGATGCTCTGGAGCTGCACAGCTATGCGCTCCTTCTCCTTGATGGATCTGTGCTGTGTCTCTGTCAGCTGCTGGGATAGGGACACGTTCTCAAGCTTCAGGTGCTCCAGAAGGCCAGCTTGGGTCATCTGTCCAACCTTCAAAGACAGACATGAGGGCAGAAAGCTGTTCAACTTCAGGCATCAAGTACAAAACAGTCTTCACAGGTCACCAAGGTAAGATTTTCTGCCCATCAACGCTGACCAGCTTCCCCTCTTGGCCCCTGCATCTGGGGTTGCTACCACTGCAGGACTCACCTTTACAGGCTGCCCCATCTCCAGTCTGGGGCCATATGGATTCTGCATGCTTAAGAGGCAAGGCAACCACCCAATCAGTTCTCATCCCAAGACTAGTCTGGGCTAGACCTCCCCCCACCACAAACCACATGCACCCATCAACCATGGACCTCTGAGCCCCAGTTGTGGAGCTGTTCCAACCAAAGAGTGCAGCTGCACCTACACAGGGCCCACAGTTCCAGCCTGCCTCATCACCCTGAAAAGTCTGGGGTTAGGGCTTGAAGAGGCAACGTATAGCAGGGAGAAATAAGGGCTGACAGGCCTGTGGCTACCCTGTTCCTACCTTAACTCTAGTCCTAGGGGGTGTCAGGATTGAGTATATAAGGTGTGATGAGGGGGAATGGGCTCCAAAGAAGCTGCTGGAGCAAGGAGGGGAAGGACTACAGTCTGTTTATGTGTTTCACTCTGTGGATGGCTACAGGGAACCAAAGGACAGCTTCAGGAACAAAGTGGCAAGAAAATCCTAATTCTAAACCACCAAAAGAAAGCAGAAAGGTTCTCAAATTGCTACCTCCTTCAGTTCCTCCTCTACTTTTATCTCGTAAATTGCATTTCTGACTTATTTGCAAAAAAATTTGCTTATTCTAAGTGCACTGAAGCTTTGTGGTACATTAATTTGTATAATGATTGATGTTCAAGTACACATGAGTATGTATAACATTTTGCTATATGGTCCTTTGGCTTAAAAACTGTAATATAAATTTAAGAAAACTTCTGTTTTACATATTGGTAAACTCTAGATAAAAAGGAAAGTAGAACATTTGGTGGAGCTGGTATTTTATGTTTTGTACTTTAGTGAGAGTCTAGAGGGTCTACAGGATCTCACTACATAGATCAGACTCATAGTGATCGCCTGTATTCAGCCTCTCAAAGAGCTGGGATTACAGGTGCGTACTAAGACACTGTCTCAATCACTGTCTCAGTGTGCCCCAAGGGCAGCGCCAGCTTAGTAGGCTAGGGATCAAACCCCAGCCTCTGCGTCTGCCTAAGCAGGTGCTTTAATCTACTAAGTTATTTGCCCAGCCCAAAAAAATAAAGTTTCAGTAAATCTATATTTTATCTGGGAGAAAAAAAAGCCCACAGTTAAATTTTCAGAGGTTGACCAAATCACTTCCAGGCACTGAGCTTTTGAGCAAAGCATTCCAGCAGGTTCCTGTTCCTCCTGCTCATCTTCAAAGCACACTGCCTGAAGCTGTAAGCCACCTGCTGACAAGCACACACCAGTGCCACTCCATCCAGAATGACACATGTTCCTACACAAGCAGAGTCAAAAGCTGTCATGGCCTGCAACCAGTAACAAGACAAAAGAAACGTCCTCTTATGGGAACAGTAACAAAAGTTCACATAATAATGACTTAGTGACTAGGGATATAGCTATTCAACACAGTGTCTCTGTTGAAGGTCCTGAATTTGATTCTTAGTACCTGCCCCTCGTAAAAGACTTAGTTAATTGGGCATGATGGCATGTGTCTGTAATTCCAGCACTGGAGAGGCTGAGGTAGGAGGATCACTACAAGTTTGAGGCCAGCCTGGGCTACAAAATGAGTTCAAGGCCAAGCTAAATGTGTAGCAATATCCTGTTTCAAAAACATAAATAAAGGGGCTGGGGAGATGGCTCAGTGGAATAAGTGCTTCCCTGGCAAGCACAAGGGCCTAAGTTCAATCCCTGGTTCCTCCAAAAAATAAATAAATAAATAAAATAAAATAAAAAAGAACCTACTAATCAGGACCAAAGTTGAACCTTTTATACAAAAAAAGAATCACTTAGTGACTGTATATTTCTGTGTTTAAGTAGCCACAGCAAGGTGTAGTCCTAGCTATGAAGAGAACCCTGCCACTCTGAGTGCTGAATGCAAGATAGAAAGGTCAAGAAGGCTGGGTGGGGGACTCCTGAGACCCAGCAGGTACAGTTCCAGAGTAACTTTGTTATTCTCTAAAAGTCACACAGAGGAAAAACCTGGAGGGATGCTGACCACACTTGTAGTTAGCAGAGTTTAATGAAAATGCTCCTTTAGTTTAGATAAAAGCATGGTCCCCCAGGCACGAGCACATGCCTGTCTTACTGAAGGAAGCCATGGGCCATACCTGGATGTGGGCCACCTCACCCTGCAGCCTGACCCGTGCCTCCTGGGCCAGGGCCAGCTGCTGCTGGTACCACTGCCGGGCATGCTGCAGAGAGGCGATCTCAGCCTGTGACGCCTGCAGCTTGCTGGTCAGCGTTGTGCGCTCCAGCTGCACTTGCTGGAGCTGGCTCTGCAGGGCTGCCATCTGCTGTCGGAGGTCGTGCACTGAAAGGGAGCAAGCACAACCAGCTCAGGCCACCAGCACCACTAGAGTGTAGTGCAGGGCACCTGGTGAAAAGTTATCGGGCAGACAGCAGGGACAGTCGACCTAGCCATCTCAGTAACTATTCTACAAAGTCACCACAGCATGGTGGATATAGACCACTTCTGGGGAGACACAGGGTTGGGTTCAGCAAGCCTTCAGTAACGTTTATCAATCCATGTGTAACTTTTGACTGTTTTGTTTTGTGTCTTTTTTTTTTTTTTTTTAAAGCAGAATGTATTCACTGGGGAAAAGGAAGTTTCTGTCCAAGAAAGATAGAAAGGGTGTGAGATTTGCACATCCCTGCCTCTTCTAGGGATTTTTATAGAGCAAATCTATGACTTGAGACAGTCCAAGGTAAGAAAAATGGGAAATCATACGGTGGGCATGAGGTGGGATATATATGGCTGCTTAAAGACATCTGTTTTCTTCCCTTAACATCAAGTTTATATAGCCAGTAACTCAGTCAGCTGCAGTGGCTGAGCAAAGTCCCCCTAAACAACTTGTCTTCTCCACAAATAGTTCAGAGCCCCCTTACACTGAGCACACTAGTGGTTTGGGTATTCAAGCAGCAAAAACACACTGAAAAGGAACAATCCACAAGTGTGGCTCTGAAGAGACTACATTTTTACACTTAAATTATACCCCAAACTTAAAAATGCATTTATTTTTTTATTTTTATTTTTTGTCTTTTTGAGACAGGGTCTCACTATGCAGTTCAGGCTGGCCTTAAGCTCACTTTGTAGCTCAGGCTGGTCTTGAACTCACAACAATCCTCCTGCCTCAGCCTCCTGAGTGCTGGGATTACAGGCCTGCGCCACCACGCCCGGCTCAAAAATGCATTTATTATTCTGAAGATATTTTTCAAAACTTTATTTTATTGAGTTTGAGATAGAATCTTGCCATGTGCCCTAGGCTGGCCTTGAACTCTTAGAGAACCTCAGCATCATCACCGTCATCGTCATCATCATCATCATTTGCTTGGTACTGAGAATTTGACTTAGGACCTCACACTTGCCAGGGGAGCACTATGACACTCAACTATGTCTCCAGCCCACAGAGACCCTCTTGTCTCATTCTTCTGAGTGATGGATTACATATGTGGGCCATCACTCCTAGTTCTGCAACTAACTTTCTTTCTTTCATCTTCCTTCTTTCCTTCCTTCCTTTCTGAGACAGGGTCCTGCTATAAAGTTAAGGCTGGCCTTGGACTATGTATGTATGTATGCAAAGTTAACAGCAATCAAAACTGTATTTTGCTACTCAGTACTCTCTCTCTTCTCTGCTGTTAGAACTCAGCCTCTTGACACAGTAGCTCAGTCTTTCTCCAGGTGATCAGCCTTACAGCCTGCCCATAGCCCCACACTCAGTCTCTGCACAGCTCTAGACACAACTGTCTATTCCCTCAGGCTCTGTTCTCTACCCTCCCCTTTCACTCTCTCTCTCCCTCTGCTAAAACACTCAGCACAGAACAGTCTTCCTGCTCTGAGGGACACCTGAGATTGTGGGATTAGCTCAGGTGGGAACAAGCAAAAGGGCTCTCTTTGCATGACCAGCTGAGATGATTCTGTTTTCTCTGGGTTATCAGGAGCCAGCCTGACCAAACCACTGAGCTTAATGCTGGGAGGAGCTCACTAATCCAGAGCCTAGGTGTTGTTTTTGCAGAGGATGCTTTTTGGAGATATGACCTTGCTATATAGTTCAGGCCTGTCTTGAATTCACTATGTAGTCCAGGCTGGCTTTAACTCATGATTCTTCTGCCTCAGCTGCCCAAATTCTGGCATTACAGACATGTGCCAAAACAGCCAGCTCTTGGGTGTAAATATTTTAAATAGAATGTGAAATAAATAAGTTTGGAATATGCAGGCGGTTCTACTTGTCTCAAAATGTTGGAGTTTTAAAGCAGAATGAGTGGAAATGATTATTCCTGATGGTCAAGGGTCCCAAGCCAGTTTCTGAGACCTACCTCATTTCCCTGAATGTTCATGCAAAAACATACAGAATCACATGAGTTCAAACAAAGCTGGATTCACTTCAGCAAGAAGACATCTCATGTCAGTGATGAGCTAGTGCCCCTGAATGTATACCGGTGGGCCAGGTATCAGGTGTAGCAGCAGCAGCTCCAGCCCAGCCTCACCTGTGTTGTCCTTGCTGAGAATGCTTCTCTGCATGTCCTCAACTTTGGCCATCAACCTCTGATACTGTTCTTCTGCCATCTGTAGGTCATTGTTTGAGGAAGCCAGGCTGGCATTCTTGGCTTCCAGCATGTTCTGCAGGTCAGTCATGGCCCGCTCCAGGTCCCAGCAGGACTGCTTCAGAGTGTCCACCTCAGAGCTGAGAGAGTCTTGTTTCTGCTGACTGCTATGGCTGCGCTCCACCTGGGCCTGCAACCTGGTGCGCAAGGCGGCCAGCTGGGCCTGCAGCTCTGCCTTTTCCTGAAGTGCCTGTTAATACCAAGCCATCACACCACTTTCAGAAAAACAAGTCACTTTCATCCAGTATATTAACACTGCCAACACAGGGAGACTAATGTGAGTCATAGAAGTTGAGGCCAGATCCAGCTTAAAACACAAAACTGTATCCAATGAAGAACCACACATTCTTCTCAAAGATCAGATACATCAAACACTCATATATCACTTACCTGACTGGCCTCTAGTGATAAAGCCTCCAGCTGTCCTTCAAGTCTCATTTTTTCTTTAAGAACCTGCAACATTTCATCCTGTGCTTCAGCAAGGGAGCTCTCCATGGACACACTGAGGACAAAGGCACAAGGTCAGGTGATGGGATCATGTCAAGCACCCTTCTTTCATAAGCCCTTCTGCTCTCCCTCATATTTTTAAAAATAAGAGACTTCAGGAGTGAACTGAGACCAGATGGGGTGGCCTCCTACAGATGGCCCTTCCAGCAGTTGCCACTGGCGCAGGCTCTGAAGTACAGACCCATGACCACTTGTGCAGATGCAGAGACAGGACTACAAACACTGGAAGATAGTATGTGTCACTATCCCAAGCAGTTGATTAGATCTGATTCTATTTTCAAAGCAAAAAGCTCTACATGAAATGCTTGTGTGAATACTATAGGTGATGTTAAAAAGAAATGCTGTGCCTGGCAGTAGTTTGAATGCAGAGCAGGAGGCTGAGCCACTGCCCACCTGCTGCAGACACTGTCTCTGCGGCTCCGCACCTCCCCGTTGACCTCCTGACCCTGGTCTTGGTGCTCGGCTGCCGCAGCCTGGAGGACATCCTTAATAGACGGGAACTGGCCCAAAGCTTCCGTGGCAATCTCCTGGCCATTGACCAAGTAGGCAGGCCCCTGCATGATCACTATGTTCCCCAGGCAGGTCCCACGGGTGGAGAGGCTGCTATGTGAGGAGCTGTCACTCTCATTTCCATCGGCCTCCGACACACTGTCCCCAGTCAGTGAGGAATTCTCAAGACGGCCATCAGTCTCAGATGATGGGCTGACCTCAGACACTATTGAGGTACTGCCCCTGCTCTGCTTCAGGGAGCTCCCAACAGAGTTGGCAGCAGGAGCAAGGCTACTGGAACCACTTCCATCTTCAGTTCTATAATCAGCCAGAGACCGGATTTTGCTTGATTTGGAACTCTTTTTATCCTTGGCATGTGTCAGCAGCCCTAAGCTGCCCACCTTGGGCCCCCGAGGGACGCTGGTGCGTAGGAAGGAGTACTCTTTTGTCATAGCTACGGTACTAGCCCTTGGCAAGTTTTCTGGGTGTAACATGAGCTCAGGATCAAGAGTGCTAAATAGTCTCATTTTTGTTGAAGGTTGGCTGGACTGAGGAGGAAACAAAAATACAGAAATATGTTAAAATTTGTAAGCAGCATTCTAAAATTGTCACCCAGACAGCCTATACCAACTAATATCCCTTAGAGTAATGAACAGCCTTGCAGGAGCTTGGCAGGCTTTTGTGCTCCAGCAGGGCCATGTGGCCACCCTGGCTTGAAGCACACCTCTAAGAAGTGGCTTTGACACACTGTAACACGGGTCTCAGAGCAAGTCCCTTCCTACCACACTCCCTTCACAGAGCTCCCCCAGCTCATCTATGTTTTCTCTTCTAGGTACATTTTTCCAATTAAAAAAAATTACTTATGGGGCCGGGGAGATGGCTCAGTGGAATAAGTGCTTCCCTGGCAGGCGCAAGGGCCTGAGTTCAATCCCCGGTTCCGCAAAAAAAAAAAAAAAAAAAAAAAAAAAAAATTACTTATAACTACTTCCAGCCTATACTCACTCAGGAATTAAGGCTATTTCCTTAACTTGAATCTAAACCCTTTTAAAATTACATCTACTGTATTTTATTTTTTGGTACTAGGGATCCAACTCAGGACCTTGCACTTGCTAGGTAGGCACTTATGCCATGCAGCTATCACCCTAGACTTAAATCACCATTTTAATTTTCAGATATTTTATCATTTTTGTTGTTACTATGTTATCTTTTCCTACTCATTTTATGATTGATCATGGCAGGGTAACTATTTTTCATATTTCATTTAGTAAACTGACAATTTTGTAAACTCAAATTAGATCTAATAATTGTTTAGAATTGAATTTCTGGAATTTTTCATGCCATTACCAACACCTAGAAATATAACTATAATCTCTCTTCTCTTCAATATTTCTCTCTTCTTTTTTTGTGTGTCAGCTACAACTTGCAAAATGGTCTTGTTTGAGCTCAGGAGTGTAGGAGCCAGGGACAAAGCTCAGTGGCGTGAGTACCTGTCTGGCAAGTGCAAGGTTCCAAGTTCAACCTGTGGTAGAAAGAAGGAAAGAAAGGAAGGAAGGAAGGAAGGAAGGAAGGAAGGAAGGAAGGAAGGAAGGATGGAGAGACTCCCTTTCTTTTGTTATGTCAGCATAACTTTTCCTTGTGCAGAAATACTCAATCCTGTTATTCTACAAAATCAATGTAACACAGGGGAAGTTAACAAACCTTACAAACATAGGACATAGGACACAGCTGACTGTAGAAATGAGCAATAGCTGGAAAAAACAGGAAGCATGGGAATAGGTAAAAGGGAGACTGAATCATCTACACATGGACAAAGACTATTGTGCCAGGGGAAAACATTTTCAATATACACCAAAAAGGGATTGCTTCCTGGGATATATGCAACTATACAGCCAAGACACACGCACACAAGAAAACAGCCCTGCATCTTACACATGGGCCCAGGGACTGTTGATGGAGGCCACTTCACCTGAGCTTCAGCATGGTGGAGACAGAGAGGAGGATGGATGTCACGACCTGAGAGAGTGACCTTTGAGGCAGATATCACCTTCTGGGCTGCTCAATGCTGCCTCCCATCATCCCAAGGCAAGGACAACTAGTGGTTAAAATGTTAGCCTCTTCCAACCTTTCTGCCCTAGCCTATGAGTGTGAGATGGCTGAGAAACATGTAATGAGCTAGTCACACAGAAATGTCCTATCAGGAACTTAGAAAGTACTCTTTATTTAAACTATCAGATGTAATTTTTTAGCATTTACTATTAAATATATGGATTTTCAAGATTTGGGATTTTACTCAGAACTATTGACACATTCATCAACAAATAAGAGATACATCCAGGTGGATGCAGGAATTGTGGTGCAGCCAGTGCATCATTACTGCCAACTGAAAACTACCGAGTTTCAGTTTTCTCTTCCCAAATGTCAGCTCTTACACCTGATGATTGCAGTATCTGTATTGCAAAAAGTTTGTAGAGAATTTAACACAATGCCTAGTGCTTAGTATCACTGGGTCTCTGCCCTTACTCTGTGGCTATTGCTGGCAGGTCACCTAGAGAGGTCCCCAAGCTCACCCCTGGGGACCGCTCCTCCTGAGAACAGCAATGCTCTACCAGCAGCACTTTCTCCTGGCTCAGGAGGCAGACTCACTCGCTCTTGCTGGCGCTTCACGCGGTACTGCTGGAGCTGCTCTTCTAGGCGCTTCTGGGCCTGGATTCGGACCTGTTCCTCTTTCTCCAGGGACAGTGAAGATGCTGTGGAGCCTGCAGAGGGAAATGGCATCAAGAGGCTCATAAGGGAGCAGGGTGCAGAGAACAAATTAGTATTGTTCCTATTGCTTAGTTCTTTTAATTACCAGTACACATTTCCTCCTAAACAATGCACAATCACCTAGTGACTGGGTGATTTCCAGATTGGGAGAAAACTATGGGTGTGGGCCACAAACTAGGCAGGACCTATCTTGAAGGAGACACAGCCCTAAGTGCTGGGTCTCTGTTAACTTAGCAAATACTCTAAGTGTGACAGGATTTCAGTTGGCAAAATGTGAGGTGGGAAGCAAGTTCCTTTTAGTGACTGAAAAGAACTGAGTTTAAAGTTGAGATAGGGGCTGTGTGCTTAGTGATTATAGGCACTGAAGCTCAAACTCAGAAGGTTCTTCCAGCTCTCATAGACACAACTTTGCTCTGCTGCAGAGGCCACACTCCCTGAGAGAAGTCCAGGGTAAACACAGTCAGGCTGGCTGCACTCAGTGACAGAATGGAAGAAGCCACCTTGTGATCGGTGGTGACAATGCAGACGTCTTATGCAAATCATGTAAAGATACAATTTGATCCACAACTTATCTTTCACTTCCTGTAATGATGAGCCATTATTATTAGGTTTTATAAAATCAAGTTCTCAAACAAAATGGCAGTGCTCAGACATTATTTAGGCAAGGAATGAAACCACCGTTCAGCCTGCATTCAGAACTCATGCAGAGACCCGGCAGGCGTCTGCCTGTGAGGAATAATCCAAATGTCTTGCTCAAGGATAGGACAATGAAATGACAATGTTTTAGCTAAAAATAGAATTTAAAATATTTAAAAACAGGGACTGGCCAAATAGCTCAGCGGATTAAAACACCTGCTTAGGCAGATGCAGTGGTCGGGGTTTGATCCCAGTGTGCAGTGTGTGCTGGCCCCGCCTGTGGGGCATTGATTGAGACTTGGCATGGTGGTGTGCACCTGTAATCCTAGTTCTTAGGGAGGCTAAACACAGGAGAATCACTATGAGGGAGTCTGATCTACAGTGAGACCCTGTAGACCCTAACTAAAATATAAAATTTTAAAAAATAAAATATTTAACATCAGTGGGCTGGGTGTGCAGCTTGGTAGCAGAATGCTTCCTTCTCCGTGATACCCTGGGTCTGACCCTCAGCATCACAAAAAAAAAAAAAAGGAGGAAGAGGAGAAGGGAGGGAACTTGTGAGAAAATACTTCAGACCTGATCTTAAGATCTGAAAGAGTTGAACAATGATGACAATGGAATTGGAACAGCAAAACCAGGAAGCTAGACTTTTCCAGGGTTGGATTTTTGAGCTTACTTCTTGTGAACAGCAGCAGTTGGCCTAGATATGAACCAAACGGCATAAATGCAATAATTTTATATACATGGCACCTTCTTGGACATAAGAGTCCAAGGAAACGAGTGCTACTGTTTTAAGCAGTCATTGAAACCTCAGCAGTTACCAAGTTCACTAGGACTCTGCCACGGTTGTTACTAATCTATAAGAGATCTCAGTACCTTTCACATGGCTAAGCCATCAGCATCACAGTAGCAAAGTTAGGGGCCACATCCATCAGGGAGGGGCCACAAATCAGCAAAGTGGGCTGGGTTTGAAGTGACTTACACTCAAAGCCAACAACCAGCTTCAAAGACAGAGCTCAGGGTCAGCTTGCAGCAGGAGCCAAACGTGTGGATATGCCTCATTCCTCAGAAGGAGCGTCCACCAGAATGGGAAGCCTGTTTGTAGAGCTGCTGCTACATGGCCACATGCAGGCAACTCTCAGAGATCTTAAAAGAGAAGCTCAGACTTCCATGACAACTCTTGGCCTAAGTGTTGGCAGCTCATTTTCAAAATGTCTAAAAACACAAGGCAAAAAGCCGGGCGTGGTGGCGCATGCTTGTAATCCCAGCACTCAGGGTGCTGAGGCAGGAGGATTGTTATGAGTTCGAGACCAGCCTGAGCTACAAAGTGAGCTTAAGCCCTGCCTGAACTGCATAGTGCGACCTTGTCTCAAAAAGACTAAATAAATAAATAAATAAATAAATAAATAAAAAAAAAATAAAAACACAAGGCAACACTGACGAAACAATGCCTGTGAAGACAAAGGCAAATAACACAAAAAGAAAAACTAGCAAAATAAGACAATTCACAGGAGAAAAAAAATGTAAGTGGCCAGCAGCCAAAAACATGCTCAAATCCAATTTAACTAAAGTAAAAATGAGCACAATTACTAACATGTATGATGGTACACACCTATAGTCCCAACTACCTGGGAGGCTACCGGATGGTTTTGAGGCCAGACTGGGCAACACAGTAATATTTTGTCTCAAAAATAAACAAAACCCAAAGAAATAATGTCTCCATGCTGGAAGGGTATGGACAAAGTGTCCTCACAGGTCCTCACTGTGGTACAGCAACAAGGCCATATGGACTACACAAGCATGTTGAAAGCCCATAGAAAAGAAGGCCCAAGGACCCAAGGACCCACATACCCAGTTTCTGGCTATGGATCAGAAGCTCAATAGGTAGCAGCCACTGTCAAGGGCTGGTACTGCTATAGTGGCCCACAGGGACTAAACTATACCAGGCATTAGGGAACCACCTCCATGCAGTTCATCCAAGTGGGAAATACACAATCATAGGAACAACACACTCCTTTACCAAAACATTGACCAAAACCCTGCATGTTTACAGAAGACTGCAAAGATCTTATATTAACTTGGCTTACAGGAGCAGGTCTGAGGTTTCAAAGGTAAACAAAAGAATATAATTTCTTTAGGTAAAATCATCCTATTAAAAACAAGGTGCAGGGCTAGGCATGGAAGCCTATAATCTCACATACCTATAATCTCAGCAGTTTGGGAGGCTGAGCCGAAGGATTGCAAGTTTGAGATCAGCCTGAGGAGCTTAGCAATTTAGCAAGACTATCTCAAAAAATATAAAAAAGGCCAGGAATACAGCTCAGTGTGAAGGCAATGGGTTCAACTCTCAATACTTATCTGTCTACCCCACCATCCACTGACGGATGGACATGCAGCTCAGTGATCTATGGGCTCAATACCCAGAGTGAAACAGTCTAAACCAATCCACACCCAAGGTTCAGAAAAAGGTCTGGAAGTTTCCAGGGCTCACAGGCTATGAATGTGAGATTTGTTCATCTTTGTATCCTCAGACATCAGCATAAAAATATATACAGACTAAACTAAGTATAAAAGAATATCTTTAATTGCAAGCAGACACATCTCGGCATCAAACCTGTCTGCTTATTGGCCCTTTACCAGAGATTGTGACAATGCTACAGTGAGATTGTAGGCTATCATACTGATAATACCAGACCATGGTGGGGGACCAACCCCCACATGCACATTCATTCTTCAAATGAAGCTGCTTTGTTGGACACACCCTCCCCCCTCAGTGATAAGATGGCACAGGGGAAGGTCTTGAGGGCCACTCTGGGGGGTGGGCAGAGGATAGGGACAGGATGTTGGGAAGAGTTGGTGGGAAGGATGCTTACACAGTTGCGTTTCTTGCATGGGAAGACTGAGTCTGAGAGACTGCAAAGCTTCTTTTCTAACACTGCCCTCAGTACTAGTTCCCTGGGACTTCCTTAGGTTGTCATGGAAACCAGCCACACCTGGAGAGGCATCAGGACCCATTGGGCTTGTGGCGGGATCAAGAGATAACAGCGAGTCTGGTAACTGTGGTGTGGATCCATTCTGGCAGAGCTGCCCTTGCCCAGGTGTGTCCAGGTGTCCTACTTCCTCAGAAGCTCTGTTTACCTCAACACTGGCACCTGCAGAGAGAAAGCCTGTTGGATCACTGGTGCTTCAATACAAGTCATTTTCAAAAATATAGCTACATAGGTCAAAGAGAATCCAGACCCATGTGCAGGAACAGGTCTCCATCTTACAACCCTATTCTGAGTGCTAGGAAACCCAAGCAAGTCCATACCTCACTGGGCCTCCATATTCTCACCTGTAAGATGGCTAAAGAATGAATCAGGTTTCCTTTCAGTTTAAATAAGAACAGTAGGGCCGGGCGTGGTGGCGCATGCCTGTAATCCCAGCACTCGGGAGGCTGAGGCAGGAGGATTGTTGTGAGTTCAAGACCAGCCTGAGCTACAAAGTGAGCTTAAGGCCAGCCTGAACTGCATAGTGAGACCCTGTCTCAAAAAGACAAAAAAAAAAAAAAAAAAAAAAAAAAAAAAAAAAAAAAAAAAAAAA